>VZSF01010077.1:1038195-1076312 GCA_013398295.1 Chionis minor
GGGCTCCGCGGCGGCGGGGAGGGCACGGCGCGGCCCTGCCCGTTGCTTCCTCCGCGCCCTGCCGCCCGCCCCCGGTTGGCCCGGGGCGAGGGGGGCCGCCCCCACCGGCGCCCTGAGGAGGAGCGGCGCCTTTCCTCCAGAGGGCGAGGCTGAGCTCCAGAGCCGCCTCCCGCCGGGCCTGCCGGAGCCGCCGGGCTCTCCGCGTTGTCCCCAGGGCCGCTGAGAATAGGCCCTGGCCTCCGCGCCGTCAGGGGCGGCTGTGACGAGCCGCCGGGGTGGCCGGGCCGTGAGGGGGGCGCTGATCTAACCGTCCCCCCCGCCTCGCTCCTTCCCCAGCAGCCTGCCCCGTGCTTGGTCTGAGTGTAAAAACTGTGACAAGTGGGGCCGGCGTTGCGCCTTTTCATAAAATGGCTCTTCCGTAGGGTTGTGCCTCAGTTTCCCTGGTACGAAGGAGCACTTCAGCTGGGAAGGCCTGCGTCGTGCAGAGGCGGGCGTGCGGAGCCCTGCCGGCATGCCTGAGCCGGGGCAGGCCGGGCTTCAATGTAATCTAAAGTCAGATTTTCATAAATGTTTCTGCAGGGGCGCACGCTGGCTGGAAGTTACTGCTTTTTATGTTTGAAGCTACCGTTAGACGCTGTACAAGCGCTGCGCTTTGAACTGTCTGACTGCACGGCTAAATAGTTAGACACACGTATTTCTGAAAGTTAATTCTGTGATGTTCTACACGGACAATCTGCCGTCCCTGACAGACGTCACAATAAATGGCGCTGACTCAGTCAAGACTGGTCCTGTTCAACCTAAGAAAAATAATTAGGTCAAATGCGAGATCTGATTTGATTGCCTTGGTTTCAATAGTTTTGTGAATAATAGGAACTGCATGGATAATGTCAGACAGTTATAAAATTTACCCAAATTCTCAAAGCTCGGCAGCGCTGGCTGTCAGAGGCACACTACTCTGAAATCCTAATTGCGTTTGCACCATTTGATAGTATCGCACTTTGCCTTGGGACAGTTGATTACTTTTGTTAGTGGTGAGGCAGGCTGAGCTCAGCTCTGGTATTTGAACACAAAAGAAGACTTCAGGTCATAGAAAAAATTCTTCAAACTCATAGATTTCAGCACAGCTCAAGAGAAGAATGTCTAAAATTAAGCATTTCCGAAAGGATTTAAGATTTGCTTATTTGTTTTGACATATTAAAATGAGCCTCAGTGGGCAGATTTGGACAGTCTCATTTTTTGATCTTTCTGAGGATATGAAAAGCTTTTTCTTCAAAGTTCATTACATTTGGGGACATGAAAGGGAATGTTATGTGGGGAGGGAGGAAGAATAGAAATCTTGGATGCTGGAAGCCAAAGTCAGGCTGTAATCACAGTTCCTTTAATTACCAAGAGTCAAGTCAGGCAAAGCATCACATCCAGATTTGGAGGATCAGCCTCCTACCTTGCCATCATGATGTTCAGGAGAAACTGGTAGAACAGAGAATCAAGGCTTTGAGGCCTGAATTTGAATCATGTTACAGTACAGCTCCTAGTGCCAGCAGAACTTAATTGTGGTCCTTTGTCATTTGGTTCAATAAAAATGATCATAAATAAAACTCCAATTCCTATTCTTCCTTAATAAATAAAATTCAAACATTGGACCACATCAATCAAAATATTTTTAAATACCTTTAAAAAAATCAGTTCCCTTAATTTTCCCTTCAGGATGGTCTGGTTTTCTAGTTTCATTTACTTTTTGTAATAGACCTTTCCTCAATGTTCATTATTGCAATTTATAGTTTTAATTAAAATGCTAAATGTATTTTTTGCTCTGAGTTTCTTCCACTATATTTTAATTGTACTTATATGTAAAGTAATTATACTTTAAGTAATTATGTCATAATTTCTCTCTTTTTTTTTTTTTGCTTGGTGTTTTGAAATGTTAAAGTCATACTGTTCTGTCTTGATGCTTGCTGAACTGCTGTGACATTTCCCGCACAACTTTTGAGTATTTTAGATAGTGTCAAGCCAGTTTGAAAGGTGGGAAGAAATGTCAGAGAGATACAACTTCAAAGTTTAATCAAAATTTTTGGCTGGATAGACACAAGAGACTAAAATGCGTGGCCACTATAAGCTAAGGATGAGGTATCAGCCTGTATTGCTTCTGAGCAGCTGACAATGAGCATATATATGGTAACTGGCCAGGCAGTGAAAAGATAACTTATAATTAAAGCGCATGTTGTCACTTGCCAGAATTGTGGTGGGTTTGGGGACATTCTGGGGAAAGGGAAACAGAGGAGACATGGGCAGGTGTGGAGAAAATAGTGGGAGGTGGGAACTGGAGATAAAGGAAGAGTGCTGGGAGAGGACTGGAGTATGGTGGAAAACTGCTGAGGGGTGGGGAGTGGATCAGGGAGCAGGAGGTGCTGAAAAGGCTGAGCCAGGAGGCCACAGGAAAGCAGGATGCATTAGATCTGCAGAATGTTGGCGTGATAATCTTTAACACTTTGGAACAATTTTTTTCGGAGATAATCATCATGGGGTGATTAGGTGAATTCTGTAGAAACAGTAGGACACTAAATTTTCACTTCCTACCCCAAGACACTTGATTGTATAAGTGGCATTTTTTCTGTCATGAAGGGCAATTAGTCCCTGATCCCCAACATCAATTTCCCCAAGAAACTGAAGAAAAGTAGACTGTGAGGGAGGTGATGGGTTGTTCAGTTCTTACTGGATGATTTTAAAGGATTTGTGTCACTCATCCCACATGCTGTTATATTTTTTCATAAGGAGGAGAAGGGTTTCTCAACAGCTTCTGTTTGGGTGTCAGCCTGGCCGAGTTGCCCCTTGCAGAGCCTGGATGAATTAGAAGCCCATTCCTAGTGCCAAGGATCAAGACAAGGATGTAGTTAATTCCTTTCTGAATGTCAGCCAGGGGAAAGAGCAGTGCGTTAAGAACAGTCGCATAAAAGAAAATATTTTATGTGGCAAAATTGCAGCAGATAAGTACATCATTGAAAATCTTTTCTGGAAGAAAAACCATTAGGAGTGAGGAAGTAAACTAAAGATATCTGTAACTAAAGATACAGATTAGCACAAACAGTAATTATTATTTTTTAAAAAAATTTTTAATTGGCCAAAGTTAAAGGGAGGTGGGAGTAAGTTTGAGAATGCTGTTGAAATCCGAAATATCATTATACTTGGTGCCTAGGTAATACTAGCTCCAGGTATTACTTACAGTACATGCACATTGTTCAGTTTTAATGTTTTGTAGCCCCTGTTTTGAGAGGGCTTATGAGTTGCAGCATTTCAATTATACGAAACTTGTCAAAGTGACATGAGGACACTGATCATAGCAACAAATAAATCTCCTTGTGTAAGTTTTTGGAAGTGAGAGAGATGAGTGAAGAAGCACATTTTTCTTTTCATTGTCTACATCTTTTGAATGCCTGCACTTAATCAGATGGGATCTCCCTCTGGAGCTCTTCAAAGACACCAACGTCTTTTCCTCTGACTGTATAAGGAATTTATGTGCTTCATTTGACAGATTGCTTTCTCTATAATGTGGAAACTGGTTATGTTCCCTAACACATAGATCCAGTAATATTCTGCTGATGTCTTAACTCTGTGTTGGGGCAAGATGGTGGGCAAGCACCATCTCTGCTCCCGCTCCATCTTGTCTTCCTCCCACATCCCTAGCTTCTCTGGGAAGAAAATTAAACTATGAGAGCAGCAAGCCCGCTCCACTAGGCCTGGTGGATGGTCAGGAACCATAGATATTTAAATATCTAAATTGTAGGTGACAATTAATTGCCTCAGTTATAGAGGTCAGATTTCACTCCTCCATCCCCAATAAAATCAGCAAAAACTTTCAACCTGGACAAGCATATAGCCTTATAGAATCATAGAATGGTTTAGGTTGGAAGGGACCTTAAAGGTCATCTAGCTCCAGCGCCCCTGCCATGGGCAGGCACACCTTCCACTAGACCAGGTTGCTCAAAGCCCCATCCAGCCTGGCCTTGAACACTTCCAGGGATGGGGCATCCACAGCTTCTCTGGGTAACCCATTCCAGTGCCTCACCACCGTCAGAGTGAAAAATTTCTTCCTGAGATCTAATCTCAGAGATGTCTAGATCTCTAGAGATCTACCCTCTTCTGGCTTGAAGCTATTATCCCTCATCCTATCACTACAGGCCCTTGTAAAAAGTCCCTCTCTGGCTTTCTTGTAGGCCCTCTTCACATACTGGAAGGCTGCTATAAGGTCTCCCTGGAGCCTTCTCCAGGCTGAACAACCCCAGCTCGCTCAGCCTGTCTTCATAGGAGAGGTGCTCTAACCCTCTGATCATCTTTGTGGCCCTCCTCTGGACCTGCTCCAACAGGTCCATGTCCTTCTTGTGCTGAGGACTCCAGAGCTGGATGCAGTACTCCAGGAGGGGTCTCATAAGAGCAGAGTAGAGGAGCAGAATCCCCTCCTTTAACCTGCTGGCCACGCTGCTTTTGATGCAGCCCAGGATGTGGTTGGCCTGGGCTGCAGGTGCACATTGTTGGCTCATGTTTAGCCTCTCATGAAGTTCTGCACATGAAGTATGTGGAAATGTTGTATTATTAGTGAATAATGCTGACATGTTTTTCGCTCCCCTTGGACATCTTACATTATGAAGACCCTTTCATGGCTTTTTTAATCATAAACTGAGAAACAGAATAGTGATTACAGAATTTATCATGTCCTTTTTGTCTTGGGAAAAATATAACTGTTAAAAACAACAAAACGTTCTGTTAAACAAATCAGTTTGATCTCAATTTTGAAGAAAAGATGCCTTGATAGAGTAGCCTTAGGCATTATTCTTGGAGGAAAAGAATAATTTCTGTATCTCTGGAGCATCTAAACATATTTCTTATACCATCTAAATATTTTTTGTGTAAGAGGAAGGTTGGGGATTTTGGCCTGGAGCTTAATCTGTCTTATTTTAAGAGTATGATGGTCACTAAACAACAACAACTACTGTTACCAATGCCTTAAGGTTCAGACAAATTCCCTCTGCCCTTGCGTCAAACTTCTGCGGGAATGAGAGGGGTTGAGAGAGAGGCCTTATCTGTAGCAGCTACTTTTATAAACCTACAGACGTTCTGCAAAATCTTCAAGACACAAATGCACTACAGATGTTCTGAGACAGGTGAAGCTGTAAGCATGAGCCTGTGCCAGGGTTAGCACTGCCAAGCTGAGGTTTAGCCTAAGCATTTTTGACTTCCAGTTCTAAAATACATTATATTTTGACTACTTTAGTGTTTTTTGCACTTGCCTGGCTCTTTATGAAGTACTGTAACTGAAAGCATTTGAAAATTCTGTTTATCTGTGTTAAGGTATTTGGTAAGCTTTATTTATATTTAGAAAGGTAATGGTTATGAAAAAGAACAGGAAAACGTTGTTTGGAATTACTTGGAGAATTATAAGAAAGAGGGGAAAAAAAAGTGCTGTGGGATGATTATCTGCAAAGATATTTTCTATTCAAAAATATTTCAGTTCCGTGTGATAAGAAATATTTTAGCAAAACCCCATCAACCACAGTAATCCAAATTAAAAGATCTATTGACATAACTCCGGCAAATAACTGAAAACAAACAATTCCTAGCCTAATTCAAGGTGGCTAGGATTTCAGTTAGTTCCTCCAATTAGGTACTTCAAACAAGGTTTAAAAAGTATATTTTGAAATGCAAGAGACTTAACAAAAGCAATAATAAGCAAAATCTTCCTAGCAAAATGCAGTAGAATGTAGAATAGCAAGATTTGCAGGTTTTAAGACGCGTATCTAGATACCTCAGTGTGGAGGAGGCTTTACGGGCTGCATTAGCATTTGTGCTATTGTTGAAGATTATCTTAAGTTTTACTGAATCTTACTATACTTTGTGTTTGTTTGTGAAATAGTTAGCTATAGGAACAGTTGTGTTTAGTAGCTATAGGAACAGCTAACCGTAGGAACCGAAGAGATCAAGAATTGCTCTATGTTTTGTATTGGGCTGCGTCAAGAGAAGTGTGGCCAGCAGGTCAAGGGAGGTGATTCTGCCCCTCTACTCCACTCTCGTGAGACCCCACCTGGAGTCCTACATCCAGATCTGGAGTCCCCAACATAAGAAGGACATGGACCTGCTGGAGCATGTCCAGAGGAGAGCCACGAGGATGGTTCGAGGGCTGGAGCACCTCTCCTATGAGGAGAGGCTGAAAGAGATGGGGCTGTTTAGCCTGGAGAAGAGAAGGCTCCGGGGAGATCTTATTGCGGCCTTCCAGTACCTAAAGGGGGCTACAGGAGAGCAGGGGAAGGACTTTTTACTAGGGCATGTAGTGATAGGACGAGGGGGAATGGCTTTAAACTGGAAGAGGGCAGGTTTAGATTAAACATTAGGAAGACATTTTTTACTTTGAGGGTGGTAAGGCACTGGAACAGGTTGCCCAGAGAGGCTGTTGAGGCCCCATCCCTGGAGGTGTTTAAGGCCAGGCTGGATGTAGCCTTGGGCAACCTGNTCCCCAGCGCTGCAATAAAGAAGTGCCTGCTTATCTGCTTCGTGTAGATGAGTTCTTCATTCCCTCGGCTAACACTATATCCAAATGTTCCAGGATAAAAGTTGGAAGGATCATAGTTTGTATTTTAATAGTTTGTCTTAATGTACCGCTTGAGGAACTTGAAAAAGTGACAAGCTCTTCTTGCTTCTCAGTCCTGCTCACCTCTGTGTAGTCCTATTGTGATACCACCTTTTTTTTAAAAAAAAAAATGATGACAAGGGAAATGGGATAGAGCATACTTAGGGTGAGAGTGTGCATAAGCTGATCAATAAGTAGTTTAGCGCTGATGGAAAAAAAAATGGGTAGACAATGTAGAAGCAAGCCTGGTGGCAACCCATGCAATATACATTTAAATTTAAAATTTAAAATGCCAAAGTGATAGCAATTTCCTTTGGAATCTGAGTTATTTATTTATTTTTAAATTTAATTTATATTTGTCAATTCATCAAACTTGAATTACTTTTCAAAGACAGCTTAATTTTGACAACCTTCCTCTGGGGAAAATACCTTTACCTGCCAGTTAAGCTATACAAGCTCCTTAGTAGCCCACCTAGCAAGCTGCTGCTGGAGGCTCCTGACGTATCATGCCTAGGCTGAGGAATCATTCACTGCTGTGGAGAATTTTGTGTCTTTGGGGAGTTTTTTCCTAAACCGGAGTAACTCCAAATTTAAAAATAATTACTTTTTTTGCAAAACTGAATGCTTTTATTTGCCATGCTATACCTAGAAGGATTTTTGGGGTATATACTGCCAATTTTAAATTGGATGTGTAAACTAAAGTTTCCTTCCTAGTTTTGTCTAGTTTTCAACCTCATACTTGCTGCTCTTACACATTCATTTTAATTTGCATTGGAATTAAATGCTGAGTGTCCTGAGCTGCTTGTGTGACCACTCCTTAGCATTTGTAACTGTTTGAATACAATTTCCAAATAAGAGAAGAACACCCTTCAAGATGGTCTAGTCTTTTTTAGCTTAGGTAGCTTCATTCCATTTAATGCAACTGAAACTTACCTTCTTAAGAACTTCATACAAAACTGGAAACATTGCACGGAAGAGAAAGTGATCTGAGATAAAAACTGTAAATATATTCAATCCAGCTTACAGTATTCTTACTATTTTAGTTTGCTGTTATTTATTGTTTGTATTCATGGTAAATTCTTTTATTTAAAAAAATGTATATTGAGAACATTGAGGTGGCTATTTTAGCGTTTTCTTTGTGTCATACACATACAAAATGCAGGCTTTGTCATGTCTGAAAATGTTGGTTTCAACAGCATTTTCTGAGCCTGTATAATGCACTTTTGTCTTTATTTCAGGAAGAATTGAGTTTGTCCCTGCTTGCTTGGAATACTGGGGGTTTCCCACTAGGGTTTTTGAACCTGTTTCTGTTTTCTAGCATTCCTTTTCTTTTTTTTTTCTTTACCGTAGTGGCATTATGTGTCCCCCAAGATAAGACTAAAACTGTTAAGCCCTTACAAGGCTTGGGCAATTCAAGATAGCACGTGATTTATATAATGCAAAACGCAAAATGGAGGGCTATCTTGATAGCCCTCTTGCATAAGAGATACATGATGGTATTGCAACTTTTACTGAAAAAAACCCCAGGGTTTGTGGAGTATTTTTGTCTTTCAGGGGTAATCTTTTTTAGTTTCATCATCTTTCATCTCCATGTAATCTTTTTCCATATATCTATACCTAAACATATTTGTAATATCTAGTAAACTCTGATAACACAGCAGATAAAAGGACCACTTGAGGTGAACTCCTGGAGTCTGGATCCTTAGCTGCACAAATACTTGGTACTCTGCTTTCTCTCAGTGCAGGCACTGATCTTGGTCAGGCCTGTTGTTCATAAAAAGCAGCTTACTGTTGACTGCTAACTTCATATTGCTATCTTGGCCAGACTGTGTATTATTTCTTCTAGTTACTGGCTTTGCATGCTTTTCTTTTCCTCTTGATGTACGATGTATGTATTATAGAATGAAATACATACAAGTTGCAGTGTTATATTCTGTTGCTTCTTGGCAGGTTTAGCAGCTTTTTTGACATTGTAATGTAAGTAAATCAGTCCCCAGACTAATTGCAAAGGCTTTTGCCACAGTGCGGAATCGTCATTACCTAGCTACTGAAATTTCACCTTTACACTGTTTGAATAGGAACAATAAATACAAACTGCAAAACTTACAGTACATTATATACCATATCACTGACTACTTCATCACAAAGATTTGATTAAGGCCAGACAACATTTCTCTGAATATATGGTACAAATACGCTGTTAGATCTTCTACACTAAAACACTACCTCTTCCAGACCTGATTTTTGAAATATTTGATTAAAAGTCTAAATGCCAGAGAGTTTCAGAATCCATAGAAAGAATGGATAAAGACAGCCCAGTAATACGATCCAAAAGTCTGGTGAGGTTTTACTAAGTTAATTTCTGGAAGAAAAATGTTTCAAATGCAAGAGCTGGCCTCAATGTCCTGTCTGTTTTATTTCTGGAGAATTCCAAACTCATTCAGAGGAGGTTTCACTTAGTCACACTGCAAAGGTCTTAGTTCTGAAATAATTCAAAACTGGGCAAGACTTTTAGTTTGGACAAAAACTTGGATAGGTAAAAGCAGTCTATTTCCATTTTTATTACAGTTTAAAATACTCAATAGTTGGAGTGATTGTTAAGAAAAGTCTTCAGGGTGATGACATTCTCTCTGACAGAAAATAACCACACAAGAATGTCCTAAAATGAAATCTCAGATCCATCATCCTAAAATTTCTATGAAGTTCACTACATTTTAAAAAAGTTTTTAAGATTCTCTGAATATGTTTCAAACATGGACCTCAGTGTTCACACGGCTCGCTGGTTATATGATAGCTAGTGATGTGGCAGTACCAAAATGATCATACATCCCTGGGCACATCAAATCTTACGGTAGTCTCTGGTTCCATGGTACTACCAAGAAAATACGTCTGTTACAATATCAAGGTAACATTATTTTATTGGAATTTCACACAAAGAATGACAGAGGGATCCTAGGTATATCACTAGAATCTGATTTTATTAACTGGGCATGTTACCTAGGAAGAATTTTCAAAAGCTTCTAAATGCCTTATAGGAAGTGCCACAAACTTTCAGTGGGACTTTGGAGTGTGTGAGGAAGTTTGTTAACTCATTTTTCTTACTCCTGCTCAAGAACTTTGCCATATTATGAAATATACTTTCCCGGGTTACTAATTCAGTAACACTCTGTTACTTTTTCAGTTCTATTGCTGGACTTGAAAAAGACATCAAATCCTCACCTATCAGCCAGACCAGCTTGAAAATGCAACCCAACCCGGTGCCCTCAGCTTTTGCGCAAGTTTCCAGTCTCACAAGTTGTTCTGCTTACTGCCCATCCCACAGTTTATCCGCAATCTCCATCTGTACCTTGAAGGAATATCTTAATTTCAATGGTAAGCAGATTAACAGATTTCTGCATGTTTCTTCTGGTTCTCCCCACCTAGGACCCAGTCTGTAATTCTCTCAGGTGCCTGTTCGCATGTTCTGACAGAGGAATGTAGTTCATCAGAGCCTTGACTTAGACAGGACTTATTTTCTGTTGACTTCTGCTCTACTTACGTAGAGATATGTGAAACACTTGACTGGTCTCACATTGCACAGGTTTCAGATATTTTCAAATATTTGTAAAGGAGAATCCTGATTTACCTCTTCTATTTTATGGGCTTAGTGCGACCATAAATGCATAATCTTTTCTATGTTTTCTGGCAAGAGCAGCAGTAATACTGCTGTTTCCTGGGCTGGCCATGTGATTCTGAAGTATTGAAAAACACGACAAATAAAGGAGTCTATATCTGAAAAAATCATAACCGTGTATATGTGATGAATATTCTCCTATTTTAGTATAGTGCACCAATTATATTAACTATTCTTCTGAAGCTTTAAAGGTAAATATAAACCATGCACTAATACTTACGAACAGCCTAAAGCAGGAGTTCCCAAAATTTTGTTCGTGAGTACTCTTAATGTGCACGTGGGACCATAGTGGAGCTGTGCAACCGAATTTGCCAGGAACACAGTACCTTCCCAGTAGGACAGCCACAGCTAGGATGGGCAGCATCAGACCTTTGACAGACAGCAGTGGCAGATAGTCGCACTTTGGAAACTGCGAGCCTAAAGATCTTTCATAATGTTCTGAAAACTACTTAAGGGCCAAAGTTTTACACATTAACTAGAACAGCCTGAAGGTTGCACACTATGCAGTGTAACTCAATAATCTCACCTTCTGTAATTCCATATTACCTAATTCAGCAGCAAGCTTAAATATATTTTGTAAATTTTCTGAAGGAGTTTGAAAGTTAAGGTAAATGGTCTTTTTGACTAATTATCTGTCTTTCTTTATTATTTTCTCCTGGAGTTTTAATTTTCTCAGAATCTCACTATATAGGTAATAGATACCATATACTATACATTTTTGGAGAGTGATGGTATTCTGCAGCACAAATTATTTCAAACTACATGAAGGGTCAACTGCAAAAAAGTCTTCTGAGTTTTTTTGTGCACTATTCCACCCATCACATGGAGGTTTGTTTATCAACTTTGCTTTTGAAAAAGAACAGATTAAAATATTTCATATTAAAATATTTCTTCAGGAGAGTTTTGGCCAAGCCCAAGTGGGGATTGCTGAAAATAGTTTATAGGATATTTTTTATAAGAACAGAGTACACATGTTTGCTCTAGTCTCAGCCCAGCAGCCATTGATGCCTGCTGAAGGCAATCTTGTGATTTAAAAGGCAGGCATCTGCTGATGTCGAGAAAGTGCATCTTTCTGGGGGGCATATGCATTTTAACTTTTTAATTTTCTATTAATGAACAATGAATCATGCATGATTAAGAAGACATGCAAGCAGCATGGCAATAAACTGAAGAGATAAAAGACAGGCATTTTGATGGTATCTACATCTTTTCCTACATGATTCCAATATACCAATTCTCTTTGATACGATCTTTCAGCATATCCTGAAGTTACTATTCCTGACAGTACTGTTATGTTCCGAAGTTCCTATATTTTTGTAACAGAAACAGCCATACAGCTAATTTCCACTTTAGTAAGATGCAAATTTGAAGTTACTGCTACCCCCAGTCACAATAAGAAGTAGGACACAAGGAATGCCATATCCTAATTGAAAATCATTACATTATTAAGAATAGTGGGGTTAGAGAAAAATGTACTCTGTATAAAGTGCTACGCTCATCATTAGTCCCTCAAAGGTGTGAAATTAATAGAAGACTCTTCCTTTTAAATTAATAATCCCTAAGCCAGCATTTATCTGATTTTATTATTAAAAGCTGATTGTCATTATTGATTGATAATAATGCATCATTACTAAAGTTATTCGCAGTTCTCCATCTCCTTTCCCAGGCAGGCAGAAAACAAGCCTGAACGCCAGAAACTTTCCAAAGTTCAACTCACTCTGCCTCCAGCTATTAGTTTGAGAGAATGTATAACTGAAATACAGAAAGTGCAAATCTCAGACACGCAAAGGAAATAAGAATGTACAAAGCTCAGTGTCTCCTGTGTTAGACAAGTCCTTTCCCATTTTCCTCCCCTTAACTTCCTACTCTGTTCTCCCTGGTAGTTATTTCAGCACTCGGCTTTCCTACCTGGGTAGACATCCCATGGCTGCAGAAGAAGAAAAAGGAGATAATAATAACAGATAATAATAACAGAAATAATATTATTTCTGATGAAGAAGTCATCACAAGTTTGCAACCATTCTCCTCCTCTAGTTTTGGAGTTTCAATTCGATAGGGTAAAGAGAAGAACAAACTTCCAAAGTATGAGAGGAATGGGAGAAGGAATTTCTGCTTCACTCTAATATGTTCTTTACTAGTTTTTGCTCTTCTACAACTGAATTAAAGAAGAAAGTATTGCAGGGCAATTTTCAGATAGCTTAAATTCCACCTAAGTTCCAATGCCTCATTAATGAAAACAGTAAAGTACCTCTCGGAAAAGTGCTTCACAGTGGCTAAGCAAGGCACTAAGCAGGAATACAAGAGGTACAAGGACTTAGCAGAATTTAAGCAACCCAAATGTAAGGGTAAGAAGCTTACTTTGGCAGGCTCAGTTACCCATCATAGCCGAAGGCTTGACTGCTGCTCTGTTTTGATCATTTAAATTGAATGAACTGGATCTAATTTGAATAAAGCAAATTCATTGTCAAAGACTTAAAACTTTCTGATTTGTTTCTCATTGGATATGATTACTTGGTTAAAATATTTACAAGCCATACAGAAGAATACATATAAGGAATCGTAATTAACTCCAAAGATTATGCCTTTGAATAAATTTTTTTGTGGATTTATCACCTGCTACATGTCCTTGTCTATTTATCTTGTCTTGCTCCTTTGGTGAGCTTCTGGTGTTTGTGAAAAGAAGAAAGAAAACACAGGCCAGAAGCAGACAAAATGTAGGACAGATGCTATGGAAACTTCCATATTGTGTCTTGGGGAATTATTTGAGCCTGAATCTGAATTCTCATGGTCTAAGCTTATACAATGATTACCTAACTTGTCACTCAGTAATGATTGTATAATAAGGGTAATGTCCTTACCTAATTGTAGTACAAGGATAGAACAAGGAAATTAATGAAAAAAAGTGAATAATCAAAGAGAGAGAGTATGGGAAGTCAGATCATCCATCTTCCTGCCAGTAAAGGACTGTTTTCTGTAACAATTTCCAGAGTTCACCTGGTTTAGCTTTAAATGTCAAAAGCAGTGGGGCTTTCAAGAATCTCCTTTAGAACACTATAGTTTGACTTAAAGATTTACTCTGGATGAAAGGTGATGGCACAACTACCCCATTAACACCACCCTGTGCTGTATAGAGACTGGCTCTCCTGGCATGGTGCTGGCCACTCCCATGACTCTGCAGCCTTCTCCAGAAGTCTTTTGAGTTTATAGACTAAAGACCAAATCCTGACAAAGGAATACGAATACTACCTTAATTACCTACCTAAATTATCTGTTTGGGTCATCTTGTCTCCCTTACTCCTAGGGAGTGGTATCTCTTTGTTTGACCCAGCCTAACAAGGCAACATTCAATGCAAATGTTAGATCATCAGCATCTGGCTTTGGTTTAGATCCTCCTAAATGTGTTGAAAGAGGCCTGATGTAAATCTATGTGCAACTTGGGCCCCCCTTGAACGGTGGCTCAGGTTCCTGTGTAAGGGCTAGCAGAATCCATGCTCACCAGCTTACACAGCAGAGTCCAGGGCACAGCAGAGTGCAGGGAAAAATGGCATGACAGGGGCTCCCTTAATGGCTTCCTCCTGAATTAGGAAGGACTCTTGTTCCTTTAAGAATTTTTCTAGGATTCTCCTGGAAGTTACACCTATATGCAACACTTGCCAACAGTTAATTCTTCAGCCTTTCCAGATATCTTTGAGAAAGAGGTGACTGAGTTCCATCAAGCAGCAGCCCAGAAAAGAGGAGTTATTTAGAGACCCCTGAACGTCCAGCGGGGAGAGATGCCCCGTACGTGGTCCCACCACAGACACTGGAAGGCTGCAGTGGGGCTGCTGGAGCACCTAGCACATCCTGATGGTTAGCTCCAAGCAATTCCCTTCCAGCGTGTGGGCTTCCTGGCTTGTCTCTGTCTCTCTCTGGTACAATAGAGGAAGCTGTGACAACTCACTTGGGTGCCTTTAATGACGTCAACAGCACCAGAAACTGTTTTGGCTGTTATAATAGCTAAGATGGGCGTTCCAAAGACATGCTCTGAAACTGTCCCAGAGAAGATTTCCAGTGTTGCTGCCATGTTGGTAAGGCTCTGCTTGCCTCCCTGCAGCAGCCCACAACATGAGCAAGATTTCTACACGCTCTCTTGGGGTGAGGGAAGATCTGCGAGAATTCACTTTGTCAAGGGTATGATTTCATAATACTTCTTTATGCCTAATATCTGTCAAATATCTTCAATTTTTTACTTGACTGAAATGCTGCTCCTGGAGGTATCACATACTGTTTTGAGACCATGAAAGGATAAGATACGATTACTGATGTGAAGTTGCATAGTAGTTCCTGCTTAAATATGGTTATCTGCTGGGTCCTGCTCAGTACAGTTTGAAGAAATGTCAGTCTAGAAAAATGTATGTTTCAGAAGCTATTCTGAATAATTTATTGCCACTGCATACTGAGCTGGCTGCATACACAAAGAGAGTATGTAGTTTGATATGAAGACTTGAAGTAAAACAAGCAGGGAAGAATGGCTCAAGATACCACTTCAGAGTTGCCAAGAAAACCTCTGGACAGAACAAAAAAATCATAAATAATATTAGAAGGACATGAGTGATGTAAAAAAAATCCCATTCGCGGTAGATGAGGAGTTTTGCAAGGAAGCTGGGCAGAGAAGACAAATCTATAACCAGGATACAGAAACTCACTGGTGTATTTAAGGAAGTGCTGTCTTAGCCATGATGTTACCTAGATCACCATCCCAAAATCAGATATGGACAATATTTCAGACATGTATATAGTCTTGTTTCTAAATCCTCAAAATTTTGCTTCCCCAATTGAAATAAATATTATTTTTAGTTTAAGAACACTGTTTGGGCATTAAATGGACCACTGATTACGGACTCCTGGCAACGAAAAAAAGGTTGCCAAATTTAGATTTGATGAGAAAGTGCAGGAAATATACAAGGGACTGGGACTGGTCTAAGGGTGGAAACTCAGGGACCATACTGAATTCATAAACTGAACAGAAGTATCATTTATCTTCTACCACTCATAACAGGCAGATGCTGTATGCCTTTGGAAAAAAAGAAAGGGCATTTTTTTCTTAACGGGCACCATTGTATGAATTGTTTTCAGCAGAGTTTCTTCTGCTTGTTACAGAGTTGGCAGCATGCACAAGCTGTATTTTTTCCATCTTCCATCTACTTGTTTACTGTTCAGAGTACTTGGAGATTTGTCTCTGCTCATTAATTAGAATGAAACAAGAAGTTCAACAGTTTCCACTTGAGTGTGTGTAATAACTATCTAAGAGGAGATTCAGACCCTGGCTTTGCTAGGCAAGGGCCAGTGTTCCCCAGCCTGGAGGAGGTGACAGCCTTTCCTCCTTTCTATCCGTAAAACAGGAGATTTGCAGTCAGTAAGTACATTTACTTTGGAATGCCCCTGCAGGGTAGATCTTAATCACTATTTCACTGTGAACTCTCTAGCAAGGATCTCTGTCAGGATGCTGTGTGTGATAGCGGAGGTGGTTTGTTAGCTATACTATTTTTTAGTCTAGGGCTTAGCAGTAATGGTTGCTTTTGATGACCATGCTCTCTTTATTTAGTTAATTTCTTTCCACTAGAAAGACGTTTTTCCACAGACCCATTTCTAAATAATAGAAATAAGTAACTTGACAATGACATACATATGCTTCAACCAGAGTCATGGAGGGACTTTTCGGCCTGAATAGTCTGCATGACTGCTGCTAAAATTTGAGAGACAAGAAAATCCTTTTTTTTTTTTTTTAATTCTTGGAGGCTTTCCTAGAGTGATACGTACTTACTTACATCAGAAAAAAAAATCTGAACCAGGACTGCATCATTGCATCTGTACACTTTTCAAAATGTTTTGACACATTTGCTGAGATTTACTAGGTAATTTCACATGCTTGTCTGGCAATTTATAATCCATTATTTTGCACTACAAGTTGCATCCTTGAGTTTATTTTACGGCATAGACATAAAGTAAACTAAATGACAACAGCTCCTGGCCTCTCCCTCTTATCTATGGGAATGACCTTCAGTAAACAGAATCCAAGGGATGTTGCGCATGCATTTTGATATATATTTATATTAATGGGAACGTTTCTGAGTAAATGAGGAAGGAAGACTTGGCTTAGGCTAGAGTAACAATGCAATTATTTAATAAACCATGTGTGACAAGAATCTCTCAGGGTCAGTATTGCATCAAAAGGTGCAGCACTGTTTTGGAACCATCTTTGGGCCTTGTTTTTCTAAATTAGCTGCTGAGAAAAAAATGTAAAAATCTGGCTTGTTTCTCTGTGAGCTGATGAGTTCCCACAGTGAAGCTGGGATATGTATGACATACAGAACAAAACTCTCACTCAGTTAAAGGCAGAATTAGTCCCCCCAAATTGGAGATGGATTAGATTAAAGAAGTAATTAAATATTGTATACCATAATTTTGATGCTAATATGGACATTACAGTCCAAATTCTTCTTTCTTTTATTTAATCAGAAATTAATGAAGCAGCTCTGTGTTATAAGCACTAGAAGTAAAAGAAGAAAACTGCCAGACAGAGAAAAATAAACCCAACTGGGTAAAAGACTCGGGCTCCAGCCTGATTTTCAAGGCATAGAGCAGATTTACATGGAAAATAACTTTTAAAAGCTGGAGGAGGAGAAGAGAGAGGAAGGAAAGGTATATCTGACCTGCAGTTTAAGATTAATTTGTCCTGCAAGTTAAGGAACATTGGAATTTTAAGGGTTTGTTTTGCCCATTATTTGGAGTCACTTCATATTTTTCTACTAGAGCTGAACTTCTCCAATGATAAACATGTTTAGCTCCAGGCATTTGGTTTGTCACCAGCTGGGAGCCGGGGGAAAGCCATGCTTATTCTCCCAAATAGTGAGAAGTCACTTGGAAAGTTCCAGTTCCAAAACCACAGCTAATTTACTCAAACTTCCCCCCCCCCCCCCCCGGAAAGGTTATATTTGGATGATTCTTATTACAGAGTGTTTCTCATTTTGTCCTAAATCTTCTCATGTTTTCATTTTGAACATTGGGCTATAGAGCATCATAATGTGTACCAGTACAGATGCAAAAAAAAATCTATTTATTTTATTTTATTATAGACCAGATTGTAACCTGTCCTTTATATCATTTTAATGAAGTAAGAATACAGAAAACACTGTTATTTATCAGAAGCAGTGCCATGAGTTAGGTGGTACAGTGCTACAGTGCCACTACACTAAAAAAGGCCATTTTTCAGCATGAAGAAATATACTCTGCTCTCAGAGTAAACCTGAGCTCTATTCCTTTGGAACAGTCCATAGACACAGGGAATATACGCTGTACGTGGCACGATATATGATCTTGTAGGAGCAGGGGGAACTAAGCCAATGTTATCATTTTAAAAAGCAAGGGAAAACAGAAAACCAAAGTTTGAAGTTCAGGCTAATAGAAGTGTGGCTGATCTGAAGCAATAGACTTGTCTAATGTAAAAACCTAGTATACTTTTACTGTAGGTTTATATTCTTAATTATGTAATACATATTAATTATCACTGTATAACAATCCTCCTGTAACTAGGCTTGAATGGTACCACTTATTTAAAACACACTTGGAACAAAAGAATAGCTTGTATTACCTCCAGCTCCATGTGTTTTTCTTCCTTGTCGTAGTCCTTCAATTCCTTTTCAGAACGATCATTGCAGTTTTCTAAATGGCAGATGTGTTGGCATGTAGTAAGTTCATGTTTAGCTTGCTTTCTTTGAGGAACATTCCTTGTATGAAGACCATTGAAAAACACCTCATATAGTGGAAGTTCCGTAAACACATCATCATCTCTACCATCTGCTTCTTCCTCTTCAGATGAAGAATCTTCTGCTTCTCCTGCCTCACAAATATGGAGTTTAGTATTAGCTTCATGTGATAAAGTTTCAAAATCAGAAAATGTGATAGTGCTTGGTTTGTGTCTTATGACTCTGATCTCATGACTTCTTTCTGGTTTCTTGTCTGCAGTTTTTCCTGTAAGGACTGTCCATTCAGCGTACAAGGGGAGGTTTAAAGGATCTTCCTTTGGCTTGTGCCTTGCAGAACAGAGTAATCCTTCACAAAGGTGCTTTGTCTCAGACTGACTGGTGGCACCGACACACCCCGCAGCCATGCCAGGTTGCAAGGATGTCTCATTGTGGTCTAATAAGGATGACGCAATCGGCAAACTCAACTCAGGTTCCAGCAAAACATTCTGAAATTCAGATGGACTTGCCTGTTTTTCTATCTTTCTTTGGTATTCTTCATACTTTGCTTCAGTTGGAGTCCCCAGGCACTTGGCAGATATAAGATAAGGTGAGCCCTGTTCTTCTTCATAGATGTTAGTTTCCATTCCAATGAGTTTCATCCATCAGACATCAAAACGACTTCATTCTTGGTTTTCTGAAGAAACATAACTCCGCATAGGTAGCCAGGAAATATCTTCTTATTTTTCCAAAACTATGATCACACAATCATTATTAATGCCTGGATTCTCATACAAACTAACTGACTCCTCTCTGCTCCTGGGGAAAAAAAAAAAAAAAAAAAAAAAAAAAGATGGTAAGATGCTTGCACTGGAGTGCATCAGCAAAAGTAATCCTGAAACATGAAATTCCCATATCAAATTTACCTATTGGTCTCTTAAAAAATATTTGATGTATGCTGATTAAATGAACTTAAAACATGAGAACCTTGACTTGTTTACCTTGCAAACTAGGAAAGAACTGGTAAATGCAGCAATGGCTTTTAAATATTGACTTTATGTTGATTATTGACAACATGGTTCAGAATCATTCAAAGTCATGTTAGATATAGCCTTGTTACTGAAACATGCCTCTGTTCACTATATTTTTATTGTCTGTTATGTCACTTAAAATATCACTTTTACAATGTTCTGATAAAGCTACTAAAATGTCACGGGGAAGAGCAAGGAGCCAAAGTAATTGACAGAAAAGAAACAGTTCAATATAGGTAGAATTTTCCGTCTCTTGGCTTCTGTGAATTACGAATGCAGTGCAGCACCTGTCCACTTGCAATAAATTTGCAAAGCAAAAAGAGGAGGCTAAAAATAACAGAGAGCTTCAGCACTGCCTCAGAGCTGGCCATGTCTAGTTTAAATTGGTCCTAACTTCTGTGCTCACGTGCAGGCTGGGCACCTCCAACGCACGGGAAGAAGGGAGCAGGACTGATCCCACATCACTGAACAGCGTACGTTCACCCATATATGTCATTTACTTCTGGTGACAGATTGAATATTGATAGTATTTATTTTAATGATTGTTTCAGTACTCCATCTGCGAGACAGCAAAGCAGAACAGAAGCTTTTCAAAATAAAAAGAGAAGCTTAAGTCTTTGATGCATGTGGCAAACCTGTCAGCGCTGAGGAAGACATGTCAGAAGGCAGCACTGTGATTGTCAAAGTGGGAAGCAAGCGAAGTAAGATGCTGGCACATGACATGCCTCTCACTGCATGTGCATAAACTGAGCAATGCACACCAGCTAGGCTTATTTTAGTGCTGGTTGGCGTGTATTTCAGTGTTACAGACATACCCAGGGTAACAGAAAGAATACTGTTGCTCATACAGAAAACTTGGATTTATTATATTACCTTTGCCATTTGAACTGCAGCTGTAAAAGGTGTGGGCACGCGGGAATGCACTGTTTAGGTAGACTTCCTCTCAGCTATCGCTAGCTATTAAAAACTCAGACATTATTGTAAGCTGTCTAGCCTCCTGCTGGAGTCAGTGGAGAGAGAAAAATGCTTCCAGAAGGTAAATGCTCTCACTTATCTTGGATACATATTTTGACATGGGATGGGGTTCCCTCCTGGCATGACTGCTGTATCCAAAACTATGGTGGATGTCTAGAGAAAAAGCTTACGCTGGTCACTCAGCTCTTAGAGTGACAAATAAAGGCAAGAAGAATCTCAGCCCATGTCTTTGTTACACAACAATAATAAATTACATTGTCTACATGTGAATGAGAAACCTACTTTTGAAGCCTTCATTTTCTCAGAAGCTTCAAGTTAACCATCTACATAGAAGTGACTTCACTTTCAGAAGTGCTGAACGCACCTGGTTCTCCCTAACATTACATGAACTAACTGAGCACAAAGTCTTTGAGAAAGAAAACACATTCCCACATTTGTAGAGAATGATTGGATTAACTAACGTTTCACGTAATATTTTGCACATTGTGGGCACAGTGAAAAAGCCTCCTGCCATTTCAGGTGAATATTATTATCTGCGCTTCACTGTGCACCATCAACTTTGTTTTTCAGCCCCTGGCACCCAGTACTCGGCAAGAGAGCAAGCTGCTAGCACCCACGCTCCCACCATGGAAAGCCAGGTATAAGTGAAAAAGATTTGTCTATTCTAGAAGACTCCCCAAAAGGCAGCAAAAGAGCTTTGGCCCAGCTGCCCACACCAGCCTGTTGCCATCAGGCGAGAAGATGGATGGGCTGTGCTCACCAGCCATTGCTGCTGGTGGCCGCCCCATTCCTCACCTATGGGGAGTTCCAGCAGCAGCAGCAACGCTCAGGTCTCCACGTCTCCCCCACAGACTTTCTTCCCCAGCCTCACCCCATCCAATTGTCACTCTTCCACCTCTGGCAGAAATTATTCATCCTTGATGTTTTCCCTGAATGCTCTTTAGTTCAGGTAATGCTGCCAGTCAGGCTCTGCTGTGGTGACATCTGCAGGAATACACCTCTGTTCATGGGAACATCTTTGCTGTATCAAACCCAAAACAGAGCAAAAAATGCTCGAGAAGAAGCTACAGAAATTCTGTGGTAGGCAAGGGTGGGATAAGTGAATTACATGCTTTTTATTTCTAGTATTTTAGGATGATGCTTTAGATTCCAAAACTTGAATTATCATCCCTGCAAAAATTGGTATTTTTCATTATCTCTTGATATTCGTAGCATCTAAAGTCAATACCCAGCTTCTTTTAAAATTTTACTAAGTTCTTTCTTTCAAATGAGTTTTGGTTTTTACAGTATGTGGTATAAAGCTGTAATTTTCACAGTTTAATTACAAAAGGCATGAAAGAGTTTTTTCTTTTCCTTTTAATTAGATTTGCTTACTCCATTGGACTCTTTTTTATTTTTCCTGGGATGAGACTGTAACAAAGAAAGTATGCAAAAACAGGCTGGTTTTGTGCAAGTATGGCAAGAAATCTCTGCAGAGGAAGTGGTAAGAAGAGAGAGTGTGAGTTTACTCTTATTCATCCTGTGGAACATATCTCTTTACTCAATGTAGCAGTGACTGGAAAAAAACCCCACACTCTTATACAAAATATCAAATTCCATATTTTATAAAGAGTTACACATAGACATTTATAGCTCCGAAAAATGGAGCATTTTTTGGCAGAGCGGTGGACTTGGAAATCCTGCCCATAGCAAAATGTGTAACTCAGAGAGGTCTGAACATTCAGAGCTAAATCTGTACATGTCATAAAAGGCCTGTAAGAGACCTGCAAAATAATATAATTCTCACCACAATTCTGAATGTATGCACTTACAAGTTCTGAAAAATAATAATCTTTCTGGAAAAAGTCTTCAAGGCTTTATAAATAGGGAAATTACTTTCATATGCATATGTAGTTCTAAATATATACTGTAGCATTAGCTCTACTGGTAGGTGCTAGTGTAGGTAAAGATGTCAAATAACAAAAGTCTTTTGGGCATGTATGTGTTTTTTCCAACTAAAAAGGGAAATGTAGGGCTACCACAGTTAACTGTGCAACCAAAACTGACTCCAAAACAGCTTAAGGAAGCGCACAAAAAAGTCAATACAGGATTTTTTTAAGCTAAAATGTGAAGTGCATATCTGGGTGTAGCAGCTTCAGCTTTTTACACACAGGAGTTTAAAACTTACAACCCAAATTTTATTTATTAAGGAAAGTTCCTTACAAATCAGCAGTAAATTAATACAGATTTCTGATACAGCTAGTGAAATGCTATATAAGGAAAGTTCTCATGTGGTCTGGCACAAGCAAATGTGTATGTGTAGACTCACAGACTCTATTGGCTTGATTCCCCTTTGCCCAAACAACCAAAATTTGTAGTAAAACTTACCAAGTTTTGCATAAAGATCACACAAAAAGCACATATTAGGCTTAATCATTAAATAGTAGTATTTAGTAGAGACTTTCATATTCATAGACTAATTTCTATGTTCTTGAGTCAATACAAGGAGAATAGTTTTCTGGGACAAATGATTTTGCTTTATTTCATAGGGTTACTATAACAGCAAGTCACCTAAACGACCTTTTCAAACATCAGTGCATTTCGATACCCATTGTGTATTTTTGGCATTACACAGCATGTGAATGTGTGGAATTTTCTTACTTTAAATTCAATTTAAACTTGAACTGACATAGTAAACCAGTGAATCAAGTCCTGATTTTGGCTGGAACAGTACACAACTCATCTAAAATAATGAGTTTTTACCCTTTAGCCCCTAATGAATTTGTTTCCCTTTCACACAATGAATTTGCTTAATATTTCCCACTGACTTAAACAATCTTCCCCTGAAAAATTAAGCAAACAAGCCAAGAGAACGTGAGACACATAGACTAAGAGCGAAATGAGGAGATTAGGATTTTTTTTTCCTGGTGATAATTTTACCTGTTTTGCAAGGTAACCCCATATTTTTCAATTCAGTTAATTTCCATAAGCGTAACAACAGGAACTCAGCTAGTAGCCAAAAGATCCTCCAAGCGTTGGGGCAGAACAGAAAAAGAAGTGAGCAGATCCTTAACAAAAAGCATTTCAGCTTGCTCGCTGCACAAGAACTCTGTCAACAGAAGTATGTGTGAGAATCCCCGAGGCGAAAACCAGCCTTCTGCAAGCACTGGCCAAATTATTCACAGAAAAAGACAGAAGAAAAAAAAAAGGAAAGGGAAGGAAAAAAATAAAAAGAGAGAGCAAGAGCATGCTTCACAGGAACACCAGGCACTTCTAAAAATACAGTGTGACCTCATTCTTCACATTATGCCAGACCTTGACATTGTGCTTTGCTTTATCACCTGGAGCACCTGGAGTCAGGTTCCCACTGCACACACTCCAGTTTAGATGCTGTCAGGTTTTGAAAAGGTAGGCTGTGAAATGCCTTCTGATGTAGTATAAAGCCAGTATAAACGAATACCAAAATTAGCTTTCCGTGCCACTTGCAAATTCTAATTATTGTTTGCCTATGTTTCTTCAAGACCTACATTTACTGCCAAACTTCACAAGTCTTCCCTTTTATATATATTAATAGGATCATAGCTTGCAGACAGACTTCTGCATACACTGCGAAGTGTAGCTATACTGTAGGTTGCTGCACGTAGGCGTTTCTGAGTGTGCTTATAAATCAGTTATTTGCAAATCTAGCCTGGAAAGGAAAAGGATGAATTGTCACTGGCTGAGAAGACTCTGTGTTATAGTTTAATTTTGGAGGTGTTTTTCTGTATTGCTTTTGATTAGAGCAAATGGCAAAAATGGAAAAGCTGCAATACCCTTCTACTCATGCAATGGATCCTGCATGCTAGTAGTAGGAGATTACATTTTTCACCTTGCGATATCCAGGCACAGATATTTGGCGTAGATGCTGCCAAATCTACATCCGTCCTGACTCATTTCAGTGAGTGAAGGAGGCGGCACTTAGATGCTGATTTCTCTTCCACCTCATGCACCTGATTGCCTTCGCTGAAGTTAAACAGTATTTTACTCAGCAAAGAACTTGGCATATTTATGAATGAGTCACTCAGCAGATGAAGCCATATCTTGAGGCAACCATTTTACAGGAATTACTTCGTATGACAGTTCAGTGAGGCTTGCCTCAATTTAAAAGTGTTTATTATCCCAGGACAGCTGCACTACCAAGCCTGTCCTTTAGCTTTGCCATGTCTCTCCCCACCTCCAGTTCAGCAGAAGCTCATTTCACATTGCCAAGGAAAGTAAAATATCTTCTCAAATGCAATAAACTACAATGATATAGAGGCAATTTGCTCATTTAACGGCGCTTACATTCATGTTTGTCTTAGGTGCAACTGTTGGTCACAGATGTGCTGCTTTCCAAGCACCATCCTAACTAATGCAGCTGTGTCAGCAATTTATTTACAGCTGCACCTACTTGCAATATATTGGAGGTAAAGACTCTGCCCCAGGAGGAATTGTTGCCGCATTTTATGCTATGAGCTGAGCCTGAGTTTAATCTAGCCGAGGCACGAACACACTGCCAGCATGCTGACTCAGTTGTGTTTCTGTCTAAAACAGCATTCTCACCAGCACTGTCATTGTCAGCTTACCACCATGTGGGAACAGTGGTTTAATTGCAAATAAGGTGAGAAAATACCTTCTGTAATACAACTATTGTCATTTCTAAGGACTTAGATCCATGGGCAATGTTTAGTCCTAGTTGGTTTACGTAAAGCGGGCTTTGACTTTGCAAATCATTCTGCTCCGGGTTCCATGAACAGCGTGGTTACGATCCTGAGCAAAATCAAACAGCAGGAATATGTGAGCACCAGTAAAGCGAAGGTCTAGACACGGTTCTTCACACATGGAAAAGTCTCATACCTCTTGCATACCTGTCTACATGCTTTCAAAAGAAGGTATTGCAAAGGAGGCAGGTATGAATGGAGAACTGAGAGCGTATGTCTTTCAGCATGTCTCTCAGAACATGATTGAAGTATCTTTAAAGAATAAGATCTGGCTTTCCTTCTGCCATTAGGCTTCTTTTAGCATTGCATTCAATGTGTTGCTTTTGTATTCCCCGTTCTGCCTCACATCTTGCACCTATGAAATGCAGCATCAAGCTCCCACTGAGACATTGGCAGGAGGTTGTTTGACTACATGCTTTTAGAAGGTAATTTTGAGTGATTTAAGATTACGTGCTGAAGTACTTGAGAAATTAAACCTGATGTGAAGTTGCTGAAAATCCTGATACTCACAGGAGAGAAGGGGTGAAAGGGGTGTGTGTCTGCACATACGTTTATCTAAAATCTGCGGTATTAAATGAAAACCAGAATTTTTTAATATATCACCCTAGAATACTTTGGCTTTGTTTTTATATGAACAGTGCAATCAACATGAAACAGGAAGAGCAGCCAGTCATACACAGACACTGTTCATAAAAACAGGCCCCAAAAAGAATCAACACCTAATAAATATCTTTAAAATAACACTGGATAAACCACATCGGGGGAAAAAAAAAAGTCTGTCTCCCTTTAGGTTGAGGATCTTGGCATTGGTAAGATTGCAGCTCTTCATCTAAGCAGCCAGTCCAAACCGAAGTCAGGAAACAGCCTTTCTGTAAGCAAAGACACACAAGTATGAGCTACTTCTCCCTCCGGTTTAAATACTACCACTGTTTCTTCAGCCTGGAAAGTGAGTTCCATTGCATATGTTTGAGGGATGCTCAACGGACTGGTTGGAAATTAATCTTCATTTTGCACAAGAGGCTGGAAGAAACAATTTTCTCATATTGGAGGGTATCTATATTAAGATGGATGGTTTATGGTCATATTCACATCTTTACTGGTTTTTTTCAAGCTCATGAAGCCCACTTTGGGTGGCTTCCAAAATTGCATACATCCCTCTCAGAAATCTCTGCTGAACCTGCGACACTCACCAGCAGACAAAGACACTGGATAAAGGCAGTTGTTTTGTCACTTCATAGGGGCAGAGACTGGTATAGATTTGTCTTTATTGTATGCTTCATAATTCCTTAAAATTAAAGAAATTAAGTTCTTTAAAGTTATTGCCTTCTTTGAAAAAGGAAAACATATCACTGCCTTGGGTGCCCTCACAAAAAGGTATCAATTCTTATTAATGTGACCTATAATCATTATTATCTACCATCTGCATATAAGGAATTGGATGCTACTGTGATCACACAGCCAGTAGAAGAGATGTAAACAGGAATCAAAGTTTCTTTATCACACAAAGCCATGTCTTAATCACATCTTGTCTCCTGTCAATTAAAATTGTTTTGTTTGATTTACTAATTGTCACAACTGAATTTACATAAAAAGAACAGAAGAGACAGAGGCTTCAACAGGCATCAGGACTGAAGGTCAGCACTTGTTTTAATAGGCTGAACTCCTGCTAATAGAGATGAGTCGCATTTCACTAGAAAGATCCACCCTTTTCCCCCTGAATTGGGTTCTCTTAAACAGGGATAAAATAATGATCTTAACCAAACCACTATCACCCAAGCCCTGGATTCTCCCAGAATCTATTAAATTCCCCCAACAGCTCCAACAACCTTCCGTAACTCTTCAGTGCCTTGCATTTGCTTCAAGCTTCCCTCACACCAGCAAGATAAAATTCAAGTCCTGATCCTGCTCTTCAAAGTTGTTTTGGTGCCTTGACTCTTTCCTCAGCTCCCTCAGTCCTTGCAATCCGTGTCCGTGCATACTGCAGGGGTGAAAGCCTGGCACAGGGGCAGAAGCTTCCCAGCAGCTGCCAAGATCTACTGTGCTCGGCTCATGAGAAACCATAATAAAAATAAATCTCCCCTGCTGTTTTCTGAGCAAAGTATAAACAGAAAAATAACTCACAGGACACTGGTGTTTGGGATAAGAACAGGCTCAGGCATCTGCAGAAATTCCCAGCTAGCCTGAAACCAGCCAGCCCGGGGAGCTGGAAGCAGCCGGACCGTGGTAGCTACTGAACTCTGCACAAGTTTATTAATCCTGCTTCCAGCACTGGGCTGTTTCTGATACCTAAACCGGCTCACTGAATATCTCGAGGAGAAACAGGGGAAAATTCAATTGCTTTGTCAGCTTCTAGTGCCCTGTAAGATGTCCTGCACTACCCCACCTGGCCTTCAGCTGCCAGCTCAGAGGGGTGCGAATCTCCCCCGAGTCCTTTGATGTATCTCCTGAGTGGCCATTGCAGGTTGGCAGGGTATCTCAAAGGGCACACACAGGTAGGCACTTGTTCAGGCAAATTAATTGTACCTTCAGCTTGCTTAGTAGACTATTCAAAGAATTTAACTTCAGGCACCTAATTTTGGTGACTAATTTAGGATTCTTAGGTAAGAGCCTCAACCTCTCTCCTTTGCCTGTATAAAAAGCCTATGTTCTTAATGTATGCACCTAAATTCAGCTGGCGTAAGTACTATATTACTTCCAAAAAAAAAAAAAAAAGTATGTATGAGTCTCTTGGTTAAGCAAAGAAGCTCCTGTAGGAAGCCAAATTGATCAAAATTGCCAGCAGCTCCCTGCTGCGTAAGGACCTGTATCTGTGCTGCAGTACATTATTATGGAAAGTTTCGAGGCTAAATCAGAACACACTCGGAAAACAAACAAGAACAAGCGCTTTAGTGCCATGTGTATTAAAGCAGTTTGCGGCATTTCAGCTCCCCAGGTTTGTACTCCTATCAGTCTTTCAGAGTTTCTGCAGTGTTTTGGCAACAGGCTACATTTCTCAGTTGAAATACGCTGCTTAATGCAAGACTGGTAAACAGCTTGAATAGGCAGGGCTTTGATTTATGAACTGCATCAATATGGTAATGAGGAAGTTGGCTGGGCAATTAGTTTTAAATTGTATAACCTCACACTAGCTCTTGTTATTATGAGTACAAAGGTTTGTCAGAACACCTCTGAGTTCAGTATTTCAGAATCCTCTAGTGCCTTTATACCTATTAGACCAGAACTGCCGCAAATTAAAACCTCTGCTACACCTTCTGAATCTAATATCACTAAACCATTTGTATGAAAATATCAGCAGTAAATAGATGCATCCATTAAAATGCTACTTTGCATGCAGTTGGGTTTTTTTTATGTTTTGGGGTGTTTTTTTTTCCCAGTCCAAGACGGGCTTTGGACTCCAGCAATGTCTTTATCACCCTCTCTAATCAGTGTCTGTAATGAATGCTAAAGAAATGGTGACCCCCGCAATAAATGCCTATTACTACAAAGACTGTGCGGGAGGGCAGACGACTCGTCTCAAGACCTGCTGGGTGCATGAGATATAAATGGCAGCAGGGGAGGACAGTGTCAGCCTCAGTGAAGATAAGTTATTTCAGAGGGAGCAAAGGTTATTTTGGAGGAACCTCCTGTGATCCCTATCTATATGTGTGACAATGTCCAGGCGAATCCCACTCAATCAGTTTTGGTCAAGAAATATGTTTTGGTGAAAGAACTCTTCCCTCAAAACCAACATATTTTTGATTGCTGACTCAATGCATTTTTGTGTAATCTGAAAAAAATAGAATTCATTTATGTTGGGGCCTATTTACTCCGTTTGATTAATCTATTTAATTTTTCAGAGCTTTAAGAAGAAAGAAGTGTTAAAATATAAAGCGTTCAGATGAATATTGCAGCATTTTCAACCTTTCTATCTCTTGCTTCTCCATGTGATTTCTGGGCTGGTTTTTTTTGTATTACTAGGTATTCAGTTAATTTGAGAGAAATTCGCAGTTCTTTTCAATTCTTTTATTTGGATAAGTTTATGGGGTTTTTGCTCAATTATACCAGGCAAAGTCAAAACACCCAGAATACTTTAGTGACAGCTGCTTTAGAGGTGTCCAAAGTTTTATTTATGTACAGAAGGAAGTGTTTCTTAAGCTAACGTGCATATTTGAGGCCTGAATAGCTATTTTGAACAAATTCCCTGTTTGTATTTCTTCCTTTCGGTTATTTTTTCTCCTCCCCTTTGAGATCTTCCAATAATTAGTTACACTCGTCGGTTTTACAGTTTCAGTTCTTAAATTCCAGATTTCTCCTTACTGAGATTTCTTGTTGTGTTGGCTAAATTAAAGAGACTTATGGTATCAGATGATCTTTTCCCCTAGAAGGGGTCTTTCTAGACTTTTTATCAAATAACAGCTCCCCTTTTTATAGAATCACAGAATCATAGAATCACTTGGGTTGGAAGAGACCTTCAAGATCATTGAGTCCAGCCATAAACCTATGCCAAAACCACCCCTAAACGATGTCCCTCAGCACCACGTCTACCCGTCTTTTAAATACCTGCAGGGACGGCGATTCCACCACCTCCCTGGGCAGCCTGTTGCAATGCTTGATAACCCTTTCGGTAAAGAAGTTTTTCCTAATATCCAACCTAAACCTCCCCTGGCACAACTTGAGGCCATTTCCTCTTGTCCTATCGCTTGTTACTTGAGAGATAAATCCAAGTTGTTTTGGATAAACCCAAACAACTAAACGTTTCAAATTACGTAACAAATGTAGTCTGAAAATATCTAAACCAGCTCTAAGCTTACTACCCTCGGTCTCACAAATAACAAAGCAGTGGAGCTGCTCAAAGACTTTTACATGGCACCTGCAATAAATGTATGCCAAGTTCAGAGGTCATTTTTGAAGCTCTTCCCTGGACCGTCCATAAGTTTTGTTTCTTATAGTATAAATTTCTCCTGTGAGACTTCCTCAGATTTCCTCCGCCTGGTAAGTCTTTCCCCCATGCAGAATAAAGAGGCTTTGGGTGTTTCCACGTGACTTTGTGGAATGAAGCAGCAAATAACCACCCCACCATGAAAGACTCTGCAATCCACTAGTGGATGCTGCTAGAGATTTTAAAGGGTCTACTACACTTGAAGCATAGTCCACAAATAAAGAATGAGCTGGATTTTTTTTTTCCAGAAAGAAATTTGGACTAGAGGAAAATTCCTGAAACTCTTACTTTATGCAGACTGAAAGGTATATGAAGCAAAAATGCAGGAAATTTCTTAACTTTTTCTAGCTTTCCTTTCCTACATAAGCCATTTCTTTCCAACCTTTAATAAATAAAACCAAAAAATAAGTAGAAATCTTAATCAAAGGGGATGTCCATTGCCTGGCAAGTTGAAGCTCACACAGAATGTGACATTCAATTAATCTGATTCCCATGGAAACACAGTATCGGTGCAATCTCTGTTATAGAGCCCTTTAAACAAGCAGAATGGTTATTTTCAGGTTCTACAAGGTTTCAGTCGAACGGTCAACGCTCTGCTCTCTCTAGGCAAGGGCCTCCGCAGCTCTATTCAAATATATTAACCTCTGAGACACGTGGTGTCTTTCATCCTCTCTTGTACAAGTGCAAAGTGTGTTCTGTTAAAGTAAGAGATTCTCTTTCCTTCACAGTGCTGCAGATGAGTCACTAATTCAGATATCAGAAGAGCAAAATTAGGCATTTTTTTCCCTTGAGACAACAAAAAAAACCACCTAGTTGCCTTGACTGAGTTGTAGAAGTGCCAGAGGTGCAGTTTCAGTCTTCATTCATTAAAATTGCCAGTGTGTTCATTTGTGCATATTACACATACTTTTATAGGGACTCTGCTGTGGGTCAGGATGTCTGCACCGTCACAGCATGAGTTAAACATCTGTCCGCAAATCAGGTTTTCATGGGTATAAAACTCAGTCACTGTAAATCATACCAGGCTAAAATGTTGGCATATATTTGTCATGCTAGATATAGAATCTTTTTTAACAATGAGGAATAATCACCACTTTGGTAGTTTTTAGTTGAAAAGCAGAAAAATAAGTAGATATGTGTATTTGACGGTTTCATTAGCTTTCTGGTCAAACAAATAGAACAAATGCTCTCAGTTTATGCTCTCAGTGCCTTCCAGTCCTAATGCTCCATATAGTTTCAGTTTTTGATATTTTCATCACAGAGGGCTTGATCTTCAAAAAGCGACAGGCTTCTCCTTTTGAAAAATATCAGCCACTTCTAACATGCGCCTCTCCAAAGGGATCATTTGTGTAATGATAAACATTCCGATTTCAAAACATCAGGCTCTCTTTGGCTGCTTTTTGAAAACATGTTTTACTCCCCGCTTCTCTTAAGAGAAGCTTAAAAATATTGTAAGAGACTGTAACTAATGCCAGGTTGGCTCCCTGAGCCGGAGCGATGACAGGGCGAAGCAGCTGTATGAAATACGGACTTCCCTGCACACCTCAGCCAGGCATAAATTGCAAACCACCCACGCCGGGAAGAGCGGCACGGACAAGAAAGGAGCAATGTCACCGCCTCCGGCCACCAGCACCAGGGCACTTACTGCTGACAGATTTCTCGCTAGCACCTCTCCCTTTCTTTATACGGCAGTAAATGGACATTGTCTGTGCTTTTCGGTGGACATGGAATTGGTCTTGTTCATCTTCCATCACCACAAGTTGTGTGAACGTGTGGCAGTGCCTGCAGCCACAAAGGCACTGTGTGTTGTCAACCACAGGGCTGCGCTGCTTTAGTCGAGCCCTGCTTTGCAAGGTGATGCCCAAAAGCATTGAAAAGTGGAGTTACTCTTAGGCTTTCTTGGGGAAAATAGAGCCTCGTGTAGGAAGCAAAGCAAAGGACCTGCTTTGGGACAGCATGTAGGAAATTAGCTGTGCCGCTTCCCAAAAAACTTAGATCCTCAGAGCTCCAACAAACCCTGGAACAACCCTGCTCTGAGCTCAGGAAATAGGCTGCATGATAAGAAATAAATGGGAAAATGAGGATTTGTATTTATTTACAATTTTTGTTGCTCCAGCAGATGAAAATTAGCTACCTTGGTCACGGTCAGATTGTGTGCAGATATACAGAAAATTATAACACCTCCCTTATATTGCATGTATTTACAACTTAAGATACTTATTAACCTTTTTCTATCTTATTTTAACCTATTATTTTTATGCCTAAAATCACAGAATCACAGAATGTTAGGGGTTGGAAGGGCCCTCTGGAGATCATCTGGTCCAACCCCCCTGCCAGAGCAGGTTCCCCTACAGCAGGTTGCACATGATGGCATCCAGGCAGGTTTGGAATGTCTCCAGAGTTGGAGACTCCACCACCTCTCTGGGCAGCCTGTTCCAGGGCTCTGCCACCCTCACAGTAAAGAAGGTCCTCCTCATGTTCAGAGGGAACTTCCTATATTCTCCTAAAATCCCATACACTAATGGAATATTGGCACATAGGCAAATGCTCACACAAGAACTCTGCTTATTAGAGAGTCTGGGTTGTAGTCCGCATGTGTTTGTAATAATGCACTACTGTCAGCACCCCTTTAAATCACTGGGGGGGCTGTGGTGATTTTGGATTCCTAGGAGTTCCCATTGCAGTGATACATTGACAAATACAAGACACAAGAGTTGCCTACAGACCTTCATCTTAGTCCCACTGAAAACGTATAATATTGTTTTTAACTACACAAACCTACAGGTTTGTAGCCTGTGGTTTCCTGCTTCATCCTGCACATGAGACCAGCGACCAACAAGGTGTTAATGTAGGACCAGCAACAGGAAAACAAGACATGCTAATTTTTTACTATGTGCTGTGATAAGTAATTACTGTTGTTTTAGCATGCTTCTGTGTGAGCCCTTTATATGTATTTGTGTAATTGTGCAAAAGGCTATGTTTCCCTTTAATTTCAATACCGTACCCACCTGGCAGCAGCATATTTTTAGTGAATTCTTGTCATACATAACCTTTAGTTAAGTAAAGAAATGTTAACTTACATAAACAATTCCAAAGATATTTGAAAGTACCCTAAACAAACACCATACCAGTGAGGGTGCAGGCAAGTAGAATGTTTTTACGAGCTTCTACCTGAGATATTGCTGAGTTTCCTTTTGTCCAAGCAAGGTGCGGAGTGCCAGTGAGTTCACCTGCTATGGGTTTACTGCTACAAAGTTCCCTCACCGCTCTGTTTACCCATGCAACACAGAAACATGGCAGAATGGCAACGGCCACCATTGACCTGCAACAACCGACCTCCAGGCTGAAGACAGTGTCAGTGTTCTGGGCGCCCAGTTGTGAACATCCACCTATGCAATTCAGATAAAATGCTGGCCTGCCAACTTCCACAATTTACTTTGGGAGACTTTTTTATGTGGTGGTGTCAGCCAAATACTGTATGTGGAAGCAATACTTGAGAGGCAGTTTCAATGCTACTGTAGAAATGCCCACCATACTGAGTAAATTGTATTTTGAGGGGTAACTAGTATTGAAGAGTCGCCTGGGTAGGTTCCCTCAATTGTGTGTACACCATTCATAGCTGGGCTGGCAGTGGCAACTAGTTAAATACTGCCCAGTCTAAATGCTCATTTTCAAACACCATGTTATCTCAGATTAACATTTGTGTGGCAAGATTTCTGTTTAGTCTGATGGGTACTTGACCGGGTAATTAAAGAAATAAAATTGTGCCAATTTCAAGATTTTCAAAATTTTCCTTTTCCATGTGCTTCAAGAAGACTTTATAGCTTTATTTGGTACGGCATCTTCTGTATGGGATGTGCTCCATTAGCACATATTTGAGGAGTTTATGCTATGCAGAAGTAAGACAACTGAGGATAAGCAGTCACATATTTGCATGCTTGTTGTTACAAATTCAGCAATGCCTCTTACTCTGTAAGAGCTAGTGTGTCTCTTACGAATTTCTAAACACAAGGCACTTCTACATTTAACTGGGAACAGTGGCTGAGGCTGAATTAAATGCATTCAATTTTTCTCCTCTCCCAAAAGATATGTGACAAATCACTCCCTGTAGAAGTGCAGAGGAGCTTAGAAATGCCTTGCAGGAGCACCTGGCAGACAGAAGTGTCTCTGGCTGGGACAGAGATAAACTGACCACTAGTGATACAGGGAGAGAAGGGAAACTCCTTCAGAAGCCAAATTACAGGTGAAAGATGGGCTTTGTACGCTAGGTATGCTGTAAAACTGAGGGTTCTTTGGAGTTAAAACAAGTGGAGGTTTTCCAATGTGCTGTTTTTGAAGCCTCCTCTTTGGCTCCCATGCATGTGCCTCAACATTCTTCACCCTCTCATCCAGGCTAAAAACCTTTCAAATTGAAAACATTGCCTCTAGAAATTCAGCAAATCTAAAAATATTGATCTTGCAGAATAAGTTCAGATAGCCTGCTACACTGAAATGAACAGCTGGTTTTAGAGCTTAGTTTATGCTGTCATTTCTTCTGATATTTGCTAGGCATTAGCTTTCCCTCTCTTGCAGTGTTGTTTTTCTACAAGCTAGAGCACTGCAGACATTACAGGTAGGCAGGTACGGGATACTGGAAGGGACTGAGATCTATAAACATTACTGGGCTGAAGGTATCACTGCTTGGTATCTAGCAAAGTTAGCTGGAGTGGGAATTGCAACTGTCTTCCTGCTATCAAAGCTATTTCACATCTTCAGAATAAAAAAGACACTTTTAAAAGGACTGTTTGGAGCCATTATTCGGTAACACATCTGTCAATTTACAAAAACTTCTGTTTCATAGGCTAATAGAAGATACTGAGCCGTAGGATTTGTATACCTTGTCTATCAGTCCCTTACAGCCTCTGGGAAGTTTTTTTTCTGTATGACCACCATTATTAAGCTATATTTTTCTAACCTACCTCTTCCTAACAGTCAGCAATAATGGCCTCTGCTCAAGGGAAGGTTAAGAAAGCCAGAAAGGTGAATGGCAGAAAGGATTATGGCAGAACAAGATGCAACCAGATGCCTGTCTGCTACAGGGGTATGAAAATTCAGGGAATCAGAATAAAAGAGAGAGAGAAAGAGGTTGAGGCACAAAAAGAACCAATTCCAAGCTCTTCCCAAGTCATCCCCAATAAAATTTAGTTGTTCAGCTCCATCTGCCCAAGGCTTGTCCTCTGCCAGAGACCTCTATGGGTGCCTTTAGCACCCCATTCCCACTTATTTCCCCCTTCACCTTCCCTGCATGCCCGTTTGTCCTACCTACGCCAAACACGTTGGCACTGTGGATGCTCCCCTTCTGATGGATGCTCTGCAGTGAACGATGCCTTGCAAGCAGGAGCACGACTGTCCTCATTTCCTTGGATGGGCAGGCAAGAGAGAGCTACCCTGCTGCAGGGTCCATGACCTGCCTCTGCCGGGGCCGCCTGCGGGCAGGGAGGAGGCAGCCCAGGCAGCGCTGCCTTCTGGCAAGCCCAGGCAGCTCTGCCTTTTGGCAAGCCACCTTGTCTGGCCCTGGTGGTGCCTCCAGCGTGCGTTTGTAAGCTTATGGTGCACGAACAGCGCATCTGATATTAGGCCTTTCATGTCTCTATCTTGATTTGTAAAGCGAGGGCAAAGATTAACGGAAAAGACCTGAGGAGCAGAATTTGTCTAGCACAGCAAGAGAGGGATCTGGGGAGGGCTCACACGGACTGAAACGAAGGCTCGCTTTCCCAGAGAGCTGGAAATGCTTTAGATTTAGGGTGAAGGGTGGTGGTTTTGAGCTATTATGTTACCAGGAGTGATGTGACACCTTACTGGCACTGAGCAGAGAATGGGTGAGCTCATACTCCGTAGTTGCTTGTGGAGCAATAACTCAGCCCAGCGTAGAAAGACTTTGAGTCTCGGTGTTACAAATCAGCTGCAAAAAATAAGTAAGTGAAAGCAAGGAGCAGGGCCTGGGACTCTCTCTTCCCAGGGAAGCTGAGAACACAACAGGTCACAGACCCCAGTACCGCCTTGCTTGCCAGCTTTTGCCCCGTAAATCTAATGTCCCTTTCAGCATGGTGTTTGGTGCTGGCAGAACTGCGTGCCATGCCGGGTTATGTTGCAGCCTGGTGGTTGACAGACCTTCCTGGAAAGTAGGAGCAGTGTTTCAGATTGAGGGTCTCGAAAGCACGTGCTCCAGCTCCTGGGAAATCAACGAGAAGCCCCCTCTGCTGCTGCCATTAGAGCATCATCTCCTCTGGGTTAATAGATCCATCTACCATAAATGCCATTAAGCAGGACATCTGATCCCCAGGAGCCCCTGTACAGGCTGGGGTGCGAAGCATACGTCACTGTGAGGGTCTTGCCATGGTCAGGAGGATGCAGGGGGGAACGCAAGACCCCAAGCTCCCACTCTTTCACAGGACTGAGAGCTGCTAAAGCACTGGTTGCTGCTGGCCTCCAGTCTTTCTGCTAACCAGGACGGAGTTTCCGCACCAGGCAAGCCAGCAAGTCCATTTTTACACTTAAACCACAACAGAAGCCAACATACAGGCAGCACTGGTAAACCTGAGGGTCAAAAGGGAGGATATTCAGAAGCTGAATTCATCAGTGTGGATACAAGCACAATAAAAAGATACTGCACCTGGCAAGGAAGAAACTGCAGAAGAAGATCAAGATAGTAACAGTAAAATACCAGTAGCATATATCTCTGCAACCTAGTTAAATCGCTGCCTTTCAGTACTAACAGCTAAAATGTAGTGAGGTAAAAATGAAGAAAGTAAAAAGTCATCTTGAAGTAAAAATTCAGAATTTAAGATATGATGCAAAGATGCAGCACTTTGGATTTAGCTGGCATGCACAGGGAGCTTGCCTATTACAGGGAGCTAAAAATTTGTCAATGCCAGAGGGCTATTACAACAGAAGAGTTGCTTTAACCCCAAAATGGTGTTTTCTAACGATGCTCTGCCTCCTGATAAGGCAACACCAAAGCTGACTCAGAGAACTCTGAGCTGGGACTCTGCCCAGAGGAATAATATGAATCATCTAAACCACTCTTAGAGCTCCCTCTGTCAATTTACTAAAAGCATCATATCTGCAGTTGGATCTGTGGTTTAGAAAATGTGGCCTAAGGCGGGATTTTTTTTGCCACTATGTCAATACCTTACAAGATCCAGAATGTGTTTAATAGTAGGTTGATGGGGATTAAAAAATATCACTAGAATTCTCCAAATATCATTCTTGCCTTCTCTGGATAACATCTCACAGAAAGACGGGCTTCAAAACCCATGATTTTAAAGTGATGAAATCTCTGCTTCTTCACTGCCTCTTTCTGTGACTCCTCCTTTGACTCAAAGGAGATGTGCCAATATAAAAAAATGTTATTTACGTTGTGGTAGGGCCAGGGCACCATACAAAGGATCAGTTCTTTACTGTGTGAAGTGCAATAAATTCACAGGAACGAGTCCTTGCTCGAGGAACTCGCAGCCTATACCTCTGAATATGACACGACACAAATAACTATGGAAAGCACAAACAACCGTACGGAATGTGGATCGTGATGAGCATATATAAACACAAATATTGGCCAGTCAGCCCCCAGAGGCCCATGAGGCTGGTTGAAGGCTGTAGAAATACTGATACATCACGGAATGCTAATTTTACAATCACGTCAGGGATCATTTTTAAAAAGCATTAAAAAGCAGTTTAAAAAAGCACAAAAGCATTACTGAGTTGTGCCTCAGTAGTAATAAGACATTAGGATGTTGTGGGGTTTTTGGCCACCCTAAACTCAGGTGGAATCAGGAAGCAAAGGATGATTAAAAAATGTAAGTGAAAATATTTTCAGTGATCTTGTTGGATGACCACTTGGCTGGTTGCTGGTCTTACGCTCTCTACATCGAAGTTTGACTTAGGGGAGATTTGAATTCTTCTACTCATCCAAACTACTTCAGCCATGAAAAGTAAGTCTTTTTACAGTGTTGATAGGTCAAAGCAACCCCACAGTTTTTGGTTGTGTGTTTAGTACCTTCCTTCTAAGTGGATTTTCAGTCTGTTTTGAAAATTAATGAACCATTTATTCTCAGCCAGAAATCAATTAAACCCCATTCATTCAAATGACAATAATTCCAGCTACTCAAGGCCATTTTCTACGTTTGTACCTATTCTCCAGGATTTCTTAAAATACTGAAAAAAAATAATATAAATCTATCACAATTATGGGGGAAAACCATGTAGGAAAAAAGAGAAGAGAGATTTGCGTATAATTTTTAGAACATTTTGCACCTTAGAACTTCTGGAATTGAATTTTAGATCAAATTTAAAGACAAAAGCCTCTGTATTTTACCCTTCATCTTAAGTATTGTCTTACCAGAAACAAGATTGATTTTTATCTGCAGAGCATTTTGTGAAGTAGTTCCCAGTCTGTCACCACATTTACTCTTACAAAAAAAAAAAAAAAA
>VZSF01010077.1:1076380-1178054 GCA_013398295.1 Chionis minor
AAAAAAAAAAAAAAAAGAGAAAATCCTGGAAAACCACTCTCCAGAGAGTTGCAGCTTGTTTTGGCAAAATAAGTCCTCAACAAACTTCTTTTGCTAGCGTACCATAAAAGTATTCCCTGAGTAAAATAAGCTATATGGGCAAAGGGAAGCATTTGCTGTAATAACTGAATCTAGAAATCTTCCATAAGAAATGTCTTGGTCAGAGATGTGATTCTCCCCCATTAGCTACCCTGTTCTTATTTAATGTAGTTATTTAAGACAGCTCTTCTGATGATACCACACCAAAGAGCAACAACAGCAGCAACAAAGGATTAAACCCAGTTGGTGGTTTGCTCTGAATGACTGGCTGAATCAGAGCAAAACATTGCTGAGGTGTGTCTTCTGCTGAGGTTCGCACAGTCTTGGTTTGGCATGTTTACGGCTGGGCCATCTAGTTGTATTTTGTTAAAGCTGATTAATATAACTAGATCATAATAGATATAATAAAGCAATCCACAGCAGTACTCTGAACTTTTTGTAAAAAATGTCATTGCTGCATTATTCATTTTATTGACTAGTGCACCCAGGCAATTAATCGATCTGAACTGCAAAATAAAATTAAAAGTATTAGGTTTTTTAGTGTAACTGGAAGACTTGTCTGAGGAAAGATGCGAGGAGATGGAATGGAAGCAAAACTAAAGCTCCTCAAAGACATTTTGTTTAATAACTGGTTCTTTTCATTAAACTGTGAGTAAAATAATTTCCTGCAAAAAATCTCACCTACTTTGAAGTATGAAAAATGTAGAAGTGTTAAACATAAATATAGTAAGTTTATGTTTGTGCACCACTACTCTGACATGCTGTAGTATGACATTATAATAGGTCAAATATTCTAGTTCTTCTTTTATTTTTTAATTAACTTAGGGAAGCATTTTACCAGCATTAATAAAATTACCAGCATTAATAAAATGCCTTTTCTGAAATAACAGAAAATATTTTGTAACTATGGAAGAAAATAGGTTTTAATATGAATTGTTTCAGGAATCCCTGTTTTGAAGAAATTAACAGAGTTAATTTCACTGAGCTGCAGTGAAATACATTTTAAAATGCTAAACTTTCTTGCAGGATATAAACTATGATTTCTGCTATACACCAGTCCAAACCCTAGCGAAAATAGTCTCTGCTTTAGAAAAGTCACATAAATGGGCGAAATTGATTAAGAAGTATTATTAACCTTATTTTAAGGGTCATTATCTCTGTCATAGATACTGGTCTAAAGATATACAGAAGAAGAAAATTGAAGCTCGTAGAAGACAGCCTCAGTTTTATTTACTGAAGCTGCCTTGAGATAGAAGTGGCAATGAAAGCCTTGGAGAAGATAAAACTGTTGAGTTTGGGTGGACACAATTCTGGCAACTGGGATAAATCTTTCATAAAGTTGCAACCATAACTTGTGAAAGGACCCCAGAAGCCCAACCCGTCACCCAAGACTTAGTCCATAATCCAAATTTAGGAATAGGGCACGTTAGGCACAGTTCATGTGACCAGTTTTCAATGTTTTCCTCAAAATGAGCTGCATGTTGGAAGAGTCTGTCACTCTCCAGGGACAGCAGAAGGAGCATAGGATGACATAGCGTAGGTTATCTTTGCTGCCCAGATGAATCTCACCAGGACTATCCAGGCCAAAACCTATATGTTCTACCAGGAGATACCCAAAGCAGTCTCCTGGGAGAACGTGGTTTATCTAGGAGTGTCTCCATTGCTAGAGGACAGCGCTCTGACAGGCTATGGGGAGCAATCAAAGTCTAAGTACTTCAGCAGGGACCTTTGAAGGTTGTAGCAGTTCTAGGCATGTCCCATCCCCAGTTAATCTGCAGGTGTTATAGACTTGGGGTTAGTCTATCTAGCTTGTTAATAGGAAGTTTCCCATTTAAAAAAAAAATAAAAATGTGCAGCGTGTACAGAGAGATTTTGGCAGAAAGAACTGCTGCCTCATTATTTTCTTGCACTTCTGGTGAAGTAAATAAATCAACTCTGAACATTGTTTAGGAAACATGGAGCACAAATGTAGACTGTCTAAAATAATAACCTCCTTATTGATGCCCCGTAAGTCCAACTTACATCTCACATTAACCTTTTCTCTGAGCAGCTTTTTCATCAGTAGGTGATTAGGTGACTGAAAATGGGTGAAATCAAAGCTAGTCAGCTTCCAAAGGGGCAGACCACTGTCCCAATTGCCTCCACGTGTTCTGACATTTTTCAGAGTCGGAGGCACCAGCTGAAACTGGGCCATCTCCTGCAGAAACTGATCCAAATACTTAAAATCAAACCATTGCAAATTAGCGGAGAGACACTTTTTTTTTTCCTCATTTTTAAGGGAGCCTAAGTTTGTGCTTTGCATGCTGTACTCAGCTTCCAAATTAGATCTTTTATTTTCCCCTACTACAAAAACAGGAGACGGGTGAATGAGGTGGAATGCCCGTTTACCCCAGTACCATATTACTATTTTTGATGTCGCAGAAGCCTGCCATAAGTCCATTGGAATGGCGCAGTATTTGCTGTGTTCTTCTACAGCACCAGACAATGGAGGGAGGCATGCCATTTTGCAAGACCTACAATACTATATACATAAACCTTCAAAACATTTAATGAAAACAATTGTTACATATTTCTTACTGTTAGCCTTTAAATCTCATCTCTATTTTTAACCCCCAGAAGCTTACCTTTGAAGACCCTCCCCCAAATCAGCATGATTGAAATATCAAACACAGAAAAAGAGCCATTTGTGACTGATGAGACCATCAGCTGGGCATCCTCATCGCACCCCAACAGTAATAAATGTTTTACTACATCCGATCCCAGTTTCCACTACCTTGCTTCCCAGATGATTACATATACAAAGTAGCCTTCTGCTGAGAGAAATACACTTCAGTTTCAGCCTGCGACCTCATATTTTACCTTTCTGCTATAGATTCAGACCTGATTCTGTGTTCGCCCCCTTAGGTACTTGTACACTGTAATTAAATCCTATCTCACCTGCTCCTTTTTCACGGCCCAACATGTTGAGGTCTTGGAGCCATTTCTTCAGAGACGTATTCTCCCGTCTCCTAAATAAGCCTTGTTCCCTGGACCCCTTCCAAAGCTTCCTTAGGGAATGCACCAAATTACAAACCTCTTGATAGATTTAGAGGTCCAGCAGGGCTGCACGTGGTGCAATAACTGGGGGGGGGGCTGGCTTTAAAGGATATGGCTGGGCAGGTTAAAGTCAATGGAAGTTCAACCGGTGGAGAGATTAGAGGATCAAGCCTTAACAGTCTGAACGCAGTTATGTGAGCTAAAGACGTTTGCAGGGATTCAAGCAGCGTCTTTTCAAATCCTAAATCTAGGGCTAACTTGCATTTATCTGTCTGCACTTTAATACCTGGTGTAAACAGGTATGGCTGTGGGGAAGCCCACGGAGTAATTGCAATTTGCTCCAAGTGGTGTGTAGCTGGAGGGAGACACCTGAGAGTGTATGAGATGCTGCAGGGCAGGGGGACAGGGAGGGTTCCTGCCCCGGAGGCTGGGGTGAGGCAGCGAGGGAGGAGCAGCTCTGGAAGCTACTGGATTCCCATCCTGCCCAGAGCCGGGGCCAGGAGACTGCCAGAACTTGTCCTCCCCAACTGCTGGCAGCGGAGCGAGGGGGACCAGAGCTGGCGTACCGGCACCCCCCATCCCATGGGATGCCCATCCCACCCAGCAGGCACTGTGCTGCAGGTCTGCGCCTCCGTGGCAAGTGTAGTACAGTGACAGGGGATGCCTAAATGCAACAAATACATCACATAAATAAACCCTAAGTGTAATTTGTCCTGGAAGTGAAAGAAATGTTCTGTTTAACTATGTCTGTCTGTTCCGTGATTGCAGCGAGCGCAGTGACAGTCACTATGATGTACTGTGTTCTGCTGAATAGTCGCTTAATAATAGCTGTGTGACAACTCATAAATGACATTTCTCATATACAACACCCGATAATGTCAGCTTCACTACACTAATACACCCATTTCTCTAATATCTAAGTCTTTCAGATATTTGGAGAGCGTTGTCTGCCTAAAAAGCGAAGCAATTTTTGCACTATTTGCCAGAAGACTTCACACTTTGTTTTCCACAGAAAATGGTAATGTCCTTTCTGTGTCATAGTCCTAATCCAAATAGTAATATCAAACATTAAATAAAAATAAGGGTGAGAAAATAGATCACAGTATTTGCCCATTTATCCCATGTAAATCAGTCTAATAAAGTTATTTTCAAAAGGCAGTACTGCAGATCTTTCAGGGAGCTGGTCAAGAAGTTCTGAAATACGCTAGTCAAAGGTCTTTTCTGTAAGAAGCGGACTCCTGAGGTGAGACAGCACATTCCCAAAAACTGGAGCTCCATGAATGTTACATATCAAGAGCAGGACTGTTCCTTAAAATCCTCCAGTGCATATTCTGCTAGGGATCCCTATAAAATATGTGTCAAATCTACTATTTTGTATATCATCATGCCCCTTTTATAAAAGAACGTGGCCATGGGTCAGCTATTCTTGTTTAGTCTTTATCTGACAAGCATATCCTCAAACTCCTAGAATCACTTCTTCCTTCTGCCTTTTATTCTACTTTCTGTGGGTTTTATTCTGTCTCCTTCCTTTATATTATAGAGTATTTCCTTCCTGAAGCCACACTGAAATGATCTTCTTTTACCTGTGGTCTCCTGTACCAGGCACCCAGCTAACAACATGATTTTTAAAATGTTAAGGGAAAAAGTTCAGGTAATGAATCAAAGTCCAATTACTGGGACTAACGTCAAAGGGTTAATGTCTTTGCAAAGGATTAAGACGTGCACAATACACCAGCACTGGCTTTATTTACGTGTTTTAGACAAAGTGGGAGAGAACTGCTGCAACTCCCCGCACGAGCGGCAGCTCTTGCCGATTGTTCATCTTGCAGCACGACCCCGGACAACAGACTCTACAAATCTCTTCTGAGGAATGGACCTTGTCTGATGGAGCTTGCAATTTAAACATGCAAAACAAGAGCTTGGAGGAAAAACAGAGTCAGAAAACTCCAAGTCAGGTGGCAGGCGTGTGATAAACTCAGCAATTGCATACATCCAGATCCTGTTCCCATTTTGTTTCATTCAAGGACTCCAAGTCTTCGGTTATTCTCACTCCAGTACAAGCAGAGAGGTGGCAAATGAAGGCAGCCAAAGTTATTATCACTGTATCTAAAAGGTGCTAAAATCTAATTGAAGATTTTTTCATGATTGAAATGAGTTTTAAACAGGTCTTGAATAGGGTCTGCAAGGCTACTGAGCAAGTCGGTGGCCAATCCAGGAGTACAGTTTAGGAAGCCCAGGCTCGGTTACAGCCCACGCTGCCGGTGGATCGGTCGCGTTGCCACCTTCTCTACTTAGACCTTCGCTGCTCCCTCCAGCTGAAATGCAGGATTCAAAAGGAGAGCAAAATGACTGCGTGCCACGTTAATGTAAAGCTTTCTCTTCTGGTTTTCTAAAGCTACATTTTCATTTTTGTTTGTTAAAAGATTTGATGTTCAAATCATCTGTTTTAACAGCCAAGAAAATGTGTTCTGTTAAAAGATTCCTACAGTGTACGTATGGCCTGTTTAAATAACCTTTTTCCCATCTTCTCTGTAATCAGAGGATTTGAATTCTAATGCAACACGTTCATGCTAGAACCTGATTATATCCCAGAGCTACAATTCTGAGTGGCATCAGTCCACGGTATCTGACGGTATTTGCCAAAAACATGTCAGGACTCCCCTATAGTTCAAATCACCCCATAAATTCTACACTTACACAACATCGGTGACCTCATACTCAAAGCATGCCTTAATGATCAAGCAAGTGGAAACGTTCAGTAAATACATTGAATGTTTGACATTGTTATCAGTGGGTGTTCCCTGGGTCTCTTGTGAAACAATCCCAAGATTAACGCAAGGCCAAGAAGTGTCAGCCAAGTGAAACCCTTAAAAGTTACTTCAGAAATTTAAATAGACGACGGTATTTTTCTGTGCTAAAATTCAGCAAAATATTTCTTGGAGAAGTACTGGCAAAGCAAAAACATATTTTTTGAACTGCGAGTTATCTTAATTGCTTTGACTGGTTTTCTTTTAAGTCATTGCTACTGACATGATGAAGCTGGGGGAAGTATACCAGCCTCAAGAGGAGTTCTGAGAAATTAAAGATTTAGAAGTCTACAAAATCTTTGATAAAGTCCCTTACAAAAATGATGCCCAAAGTAGGCAATTATTTCAGCCTTTCAGCCTCTCTAAATCTGGCCTTAGAAATACTTCCAATGAAAAAAGGTTGATTCCAAAAAGCAGAGCGCAGTGCGCCCTCTCCAGTGCATGAAGGACTTGGATCCTTCTGCTGATTTCCATGTCAGCAGGAGGCTTTGAGATCCTATAGCGACATAACAGAGGGAGAAAGGCATGGAATCAGACAGAAAAGCAGATTTTTTTTCTATTTCTCTGCTTTTCACTTTAGAAACTATATTGATTTTACATATACATGGTTGCTTTCCCATGCTGCATGTCAAGTGACATCCTACATCAGACCTATGGGGCAGCCTCTCAGGCCCACACAGACAGTGAACAGCATGTAAAAGAAGAAATGTTTAACAACTTCATGTCACGACCACCGTGCTTAGCATTGCCTTTCTTTTGTAGTCTTGTCAGGAATTAAACCCTGACCCTGTAAGTATTATACACACCTGATTATGTACCTGATTAGCCTGCTGAAGTGAATGGGACAACTCAAAGACTTTAAGTACACGTACAAAGAATATACAGCGCAGGGGCTGAGTTTGGAAACGTCATGTTAATGTATCTTATATCAATACAGAGATATAAAAATGACATTAAAAAAAAAAGTCCCATAGCTAAACCTATCAACAGCAAGACGTACAAAACTGATTTCCTGACCTGCTGGCTGGCACTCTGTCAAAGGCATCGCCTGGTTACCTTTGCACTGAAATGATTTCCATCAAATAATTCCCATTCATAAACCGAAGAACATAAATGGAACACCACAAATGACAGATTTGAGATGGCCTGAGCTGAAAGGAACTCACTGCCTTGAATTGCAGGCTCCTGTATGACCCTACAAGTTGGCTATAATCCTATTCAAGGTGGTGGTAAAAATGATGGATTACAATCACATGTATGTGTGCTACATTACTAAGTAATGAGCCACACTGTACTACATGTTTTGCCTCCAGGAACATCTACTTATGTCATTCTTTTAGTCGTCTTTTTGCAGAAGAACATCGTAGCTTGATAACCAACATCTTCAGTTTCAGGGGCGTAGCATTGTGCCGAATCTTTAGTCTCAATTACTGTGTGTAAAATGAAATATTTACAACAAGACGGTCCAAGGTCTCTACAGACAAAACCCAAAAAACAACAAAAAAAACCCCAAAAACCAAAACCAAAACAAACAAAAAAACCCCAAGCATGAACATTCATTAGCAGAAGTTTCCCACTTTCCCTCCTTACCTTTGAATTCGAAATCTCACCACGACAATGAGGACACTCACAAGTAAACATGTGTGAGAAGAAAAGCAGTGCCATACCCCTCCCAAAAGCATCTGTGCCCTCAGCTCTGTCATGCCTCTTGTGTGGCCTTAAACTCATCTGATGGCCTGACTTTCAACAGTGACCAAATGCCTAAAGAAATAGAAAATCATTTAAAGGGATGTGCCAAGCACCTAAACAAATTAAGATTGTCCCATTTGCTTGTATACTTCAGAAATGAGCTTGCACACCCTGGTGGTGAGGGAAAGCTGTGAAGACTTCCTTAGGAAAAGAGCTGAGCCCGGACTGAGAAATGAGTGGGCTGACGTTTGTTCCTGCCCTGGATCCCACGGCACTGAAGAGCCACTATGAGCATCCTGGTGCAGTTCTCTGGCCTAAGGTAGTTTCTTTATTCCTCATCAAAGATAAAGCTTATTTTCATTTTAATTGTTGGTTGGGTTTTTTTTTCAACTTATGGACTTCATGTGGATAGCACCTTGCTGGAATAAGTGATACCGGCCGTTATGTGATAGATAATGGCTCAGTAATGATTTTTAATGTGGGTAAAAGACTATATTACAATAAACAGAAAATATGTTTATCCTATTACAGATAATGCCAAGGATAAAATCCTCTGCGACTCCTCCGCACGCACACAAACCAGACGCTGACAGCCCCAGCTGCAGGCCCCATTTTACCAGTTTATTCAATTCGTCCTCAGTGAGTAATTGCATCTTGTCTTGTTTCTAATCTAATTCCATCCATTATCCAAGATGGATAATTTCCAGGGATGCAGTAGAGGGGCGGGAACGTCTGCAAAGAATAAAAACTGTGCAAATCTATTTTCTGATATATGCAGCCCACAGCTCTTCTGCTTACTCTTCTATTTGAGTAGGTCTGCATTTGCAAAGAAGAGGAAAATGAGGCACTATCTGAATATCCAATGTTTATGCATCCCACGTGGCAAAAATGAGTGTATAGCCTGCTGTTGGTGATGCTACGCTAAGACCAGTGCCTATAGCATGAATCCATATGTTTGCCAGCACTCTTTACCTGTCCATACCTCTGTTTCTTGCCTTGTGTCAGATGGGAAACTTATTGTGGGAGCCATCACCTTTTTGCTGTCTGCCTCTATGGCAGCCAAAACAGGGGAGTCGCGGTTCAGAAAGGGTGTCCAATGCCAAAAGGTGGCTCAAATTAAAATGCCTCTGTGTAAAAAGGACATGTATTAGGTCATTGTCTACATGAGGTAGAGCAGCCTAGCAGGATGGAACAGCCCGCTTCTGGAGGGGCAGAGGTCTCCACTCTTCAGCACTCTTCTCTCCCCATTTTTGTCCCTACAAAGTCACCTGGGGACAGAAGGATGTCTTGGCAGCTTCTCAGTAAATGCCCTCCATCACTCAGAATGTCCAAGGACTCAGACTTCAACCCAGTGTTCTCTCTGGGTAGTGACTACATTTGGAAGTGATCCTGAAGGAGCAAAAGGTGAGACAACTCCTTGTTTCCAGGAAAAGAAGAGCAAAATGAAAAAGCAAGGAGCCCTCCTTTCCAAAGGTATAAATCAGCCTTTTAAACTCACAGCCCCAAGGGAACTGCATATGCTCTCCATAAAATCAGATTGTTTATGAAATTAGATGTTTGTTTAATTCATCGATTTTCATGTGCCTGGCTCATCATAAATCTTAATATGTACATCACTCAACTACATAGATTTCAGCATGTTCAGAGTTCACACTGACTTCCATACAGAAGATGTTAGAGAATTCCCAGTTTAGTCACTAGGACTGTTTTAAAGGATATTTAAAGAGTCAGAAATGTGTCTCCTGCTGCCAGTCCTCCACCAGTGGCCTCAAATCCTGCAAGCTGAAGGTGGGTTTGGGGTCCTGGGCTGCACTCCAGCTGCAAGCTTGGGTGCACCAGTACAGACCCTGCTGCCTTCTCCCCAGCCTGGGGGTGGTCAGAGCTGCAAACCATGCACATGTAGTGGTTGTGTCTTAAGCCCACAAGACAGTTTGGGTCCCTCAGGAGACCCATTTGGGCATTTAGGTCCCTCCATGCCGATTTCCAAATCACAGAGGGGCTCCAGTGGCCAGCGGCACCAAGGACATTGAGCAGATGCACATCTGTGCTGCAAGGGGGATCACATGGACACAGGAAAATTTAAGATATCACCAGCTCAGCTAATGGTCTGAACTTGTCTGTAAGTTTGCAGCTCAAGTCCAGCCCCCGAGCCCATGTCAGGTACTGAAGCAGACAGCAGAGTGCATTTTTAACACACAGTTTATCATGCCAGTTTATGTGTTTTAAGGTTGTCAAAGGCAGGATTCTCTTGAGCTCATTTATCTCACAGAAGGCAGCAGCATGATGGAGCATAAAAACACACCACTGACACAAAAGCAGACTGCAGTTAATTTAAAAGCAAAGCTAAACATCTGCTCCAAGAAACAGCTTTCTAAGGCATAGATGGGAGCACTAAAGTTTGAAACATTACGGAGTGTTTAACCAGTACCACACCAGCTGTTAGACATTTCTGGCAATGGTGCAGATATTATCTGGCAAGTTCTCACGAGCAGCTGACAAGAATGAAGAGTGACAGATATAAGAAACAGAAAATGCCAACCATATGGCATGAATATTATGCTAGTGTTTCAGGTGTCAAGCAGTAGTCGCTTGTGTTTAATTTCAGTGCGCAAAATTTATATGGATTTTAATGATTACACAATGTTATACACAATTACATTTACATCTCCATATTGTTACAACTGCAATTTTGCCATTTAACAGTAATAGACACTGCACTAAATTTGTCCACTTAGGAGCAATGTTGTTATCTTTATGACTTTAATAACACATTTCCACCTCACAGGTGTAATATCTATTCCTACACACAGTGCGGCTGCAGTCAATGGCTTCCCCTGCAATCCAGGCTGAGAGACGCTGCTGGCTGACGCTGCAGCGTCGGGTTGTTTGGTGAATGCTAACAGCCCGTGAGAACTGCAGCAGCCACGCTGGGTACGTCTCCACGGAAGTCAGTGATGCTGAGTTGATCCCCAAAGCTCTTCACGCTGCTGCTGGTGGTGTATTTACCGTGGGTTTTCAAAGAAGGGGCCAGTCACTGCCCTAACCAGGAGCCCTCATAGCAGACGGGGTGTCTGAGCCTCCTGCACTGAAGGGGAGCCCCACAGGCAGCTCAGCTCCGCCGGGTTTCCCAAAGGGACCTGCTGCTAAGCTGTTTTACAAACCACGTACCGCACCAGAAATGGATTTTTCTTCCAGAGATGTGGAAGTAGCAAAGCCTGGTGCCATAAAATTGTGTGTCCTGCTTGCTCTGCGTCTTGCACTTGGAGAAGCTTAGATCACCTTCATACCTCTGATGACAAAGGGAAAGGAAAACCAGCCCCAAGTGCTGGGATTGTCAATAGCTGGCTCACATAGACAAGGCATAAAAATGTCTGTTGGCAGAGAGCAGACTTGTTTGATGGCTCATTTTGGACTGAGGATGCCTTTCTGTCAGCGTGTGAGGCAGCGTGTAACACGTGTGACATCTGTGCTGAGGCACGGGGTGGTGGTTTGACTGACTGCAAAGGCGGCCAGCGCTACCTCTTGTGTCCATTTTACAGAAGGAATAAAAAAAAGAAGGCTGGGGGTGATGAGTAGACAACACAGTGTGGACTCAGACACTCAGTGTTTTATCATTATCAACAAAAGGCTTGTGCTGGTAATAACCATCAGTTCAGGAACCAGCCCTCTTTCAAGGAGCTGGAGAAAACACCCACTACTACTCAGACAGTGGCAGGAAATTTCAAACTCACAAACTGATGGATGGCAACAGGGAATTAATAGAAAATTCTGAGTCAAGAAGCAGCAAAGCTCCTACTTGGGGATGAGGAACCAGGTGCTGGTGGATCGCTTTGCCTGGAGAATGGACTTGATGCAGCGATTGCTTACAGAGATTTGTTTGCGTCCATGTAAAAGAATGGTAAAAAGTGGTATAAAATCTTTTAAAGACATTTGTGGGGAAAGTCTCCATTCCTCGTGGGACTATATGGTGAGGGTATCAAGCAGATATAATGAGCATCGGCTGAACCGTGTTATGAAGAGAGAAGAGTCAGACAAACACACAGGGTGGAGCACACCTGGGAAAGATGCAGGTGGGGCTGGGAAGTCTGGACACTCCCCAGCTCCGAGTGGCAAAGAGGAATTCCTATGTTTTGCAAACACTCCTGGATGTATTTGTGATTTAGCTCTTTGCTGTGCTTTTGAACTACACTGAAGATTGAGTAGATAGAAAATGTCTGCCTGGCCCCACCTGCTGCAGTTCCAGTGTTAATATTAAGCTAATGGAGGATATATTTGGTTTAGCTGGAGTAAGCACTTTCTGTCATGAAAGCACCAAAAGACAGCTCAGGCATTGCAAGATGAAGCTTGAATATTTGCCTGGAGATAAAAGTCATGCCATTCTCTGGCGAGTTCCTCATCACAGAAGCTCGCTGAAGGGCACGTTGCTTCCCCCTGTGGCTCCGACGGTGGCCTTGCTGTCCAGGCAACCTTTGCATTGCCCTTAAATACAGCCCACACTTTCCAGGTTCTTTGGGAGAGGCATCTTCTGCTTCTTCTAGCCAGCCTTGGAGGCTAGCCAGCATAGGAGAGTCTCCTGTAAGCCCTCACAGCTCACCAGAGCCCTTGATGTGCTACCTTTCCATCACTCTGATACCATCTCAGTGTGTCTGCCTGCTCCTTCCTGCTGTACTGGGACTCCCGTCAGCAGCGAGAGGCAGACCAGCTCTCTCAGTATTTTCATTTCCCTGTTTTTTCTAAGGGGCATAACTAGGTATTTTTATAAGTGCAGCCTGGCTGTTTCCTCTTTGAAAGTCTTTGGGCCAAGCCTGCATCTCATTTTTCTTTCCTGTATAGAATTAGCTAACAATGTTTTCAAAGCAACGTTCAATGTGTAATTCACATTAACACAGGTCTGATGCTACTCCACACGTACAGCTTTCAGGTTAAGCTCTGGAAACGGCATTTTTATACATAGAGAACAGCTCTGGTCATAATGCCAAGCACTATAACAATTAAAAAAGGAGGAAAATCATTGCCCCCCAGTTATCCCCTAACTCCTGCAAAGACAAGGCAAGAGTAGTGTTTAGGCATAGACATAACTGAGATCCAAGCCCCAAAAGTGGAGGTAGGATGCAGCTGTCCCATAGTATGTCCCTGTGCTTTCATAGAATCACAGAATGGTTTGCGTTGGAAGGGACCTTAAAGATCATCTAGTTCCAACCCCCTGCCGTGGGCAGAGACACCTCTCACTAGACCTCATTGCTCAAAGCCCCATCCAGCCTGGCCTTGAACACTTCTAGGGATGGCGCATCCAGACTCCTCTGGGCAACCTGTTCCAGTGTCTCACCACCCTCAGAGTGAAAAGTTTAGCACATTGTCAGTCTTGCTGTTGCACTGGAGATAATTTGCATCTCTATATAACATAGCAGTGGTTTTAAGTTACCTGTTTTATTTTGCTCTGAATGACAGCATGAAGCTGTCCAGTCTCAGTTTGGAGGTGATAACCAACAACGCTGCTGGCAGCAATGACTGTCAGCTCTGTGGTGAAAAAACAATGGAAAGAAAATAATTCCGAAAGCACAGCCGAAGCAGTGACCCGCCTGGGCACCCGTGCAGGTAGCACCCACGGAGGGCGCAGAGCCGTGCCTCTGGGCACACTGTGCCTGATTTTGGGCCACGGGCAGAGGCACGGCAAAGCAGGAACTTGCCACCCCCTGTACTGCCGTTGGTGAGGAGGACATAGAGGAGCAGCAGACGGTGGAGCTGGGTGCAGACACGGGCAGGTGGGAGATGAGGGACGCGAGTGCTGCTGCTCCCTGCCCTGATACTTATCCTTGGGCCGCCTTGGGGAATGCATTTCACATCTCGGGGTTGCTATTCCTCCTCCCACCTTTTGTTTGTGATCTTTTCAGAGCAGGACCATCTCCTAATACATGTTTATACAGTGACTAGCACGATGAGGCCCTGATCTTGCTTGAGGCCTCTAGGCATGACTGTGATACAAATGATAAATCATCATCATAAAACAGGACTGCACAGATCCATAACTTCTGTCATAACTTACGGCTGAAGTGTCAGCAGCTCACAGATGCATGGCAAGGTCAGGGAGACCATGAAGAGCCAGAAGAAGTGAATCCACGCAGGAAAAAGGAGATGCTGAACAGTTTTGAAATATTTTTAAGATCTGTCAGTGTTAAACCCCTGTCAGTTCACAGCTGATTTCCTTTACTGATGCCACCTCCTGACAGCAGCCACGTGGCCGGGAAAAGGATTGAGCCACATATCACAGCCGAAGGCGACGGTGGTCACCAGGGTGCAGCCTGCAAGAAAATGTGCCCATACGGTGGGTAGTTGCTTCCCATCCATGGCTTCTGTGTTGCACTGAGCGCACCAAGCAGGCAACCAAGCTTCAACAAAAGCATCCTTTTGTCCTTTTATGGAAGTCTATAGACCTTCATTTGTATCTCTTCTCTTTTTCCCCTCTCTCCCATGGAAGAAAGCTCTGTGGGTATCTCATGCAGGGGGTTTCAGCAGCTCTGGAGATTGTCCCTCCCGTCTGCGAGTCAGCTCAGACCTACACAAGGCATCGCTGGCCAGGGAACCGCTTCCCCAGCAGGTATTCCCAGGCAGCCTCCAAGCACATGGCTAAATTCCACGATGGACCCATTGTTGCTCGGATCAACAACATGCTTCGCAAAAGCTGTCATCACACTCTAGGGTTACACATTTTTTCAATGTCCCCTAACCTGTAGAGGCAAGGAGTTTGGAAGACGCGGAGCGTGACAGGAAAGAGTTCACTGCAGGAATGTAAGGAACTGATGGTACAAAACCCAGCAGTTATGTCCATTCAAAGCAAGTCAAGTAAGTATACAAATATTTTTAATCTGGCAAGAAGCCACGCTGTGTCTTCAGACAAAGTATGATGTTTTGAGAAAACGCAGCTTTGGTGAGCTGAATATCAGACAAAAAAGAAGCACTAGGGAAGGTTCAATCTCTGTTTAATGGGAAATATTTTGTTCTTGATGAAATGAAGAATTCACACTATTCCTCTCTGTAGCTTCACACCTGCAAGTAACAATGACCAGTCTCCTCCTTATTCCTGAGATTAGAGGTTTCAAAATATTTTTAAATGTTTCCAAACAAATTCAGTCTTTAAAGTCTTCCCTGCTGTAGGCTGCTGAAGGCTAACCTGTCTGTCATGTTGGTTTGATGGCTTACGCAACAGGCAATACCATCTCATTCCCAGTTATGACTGGAAGCTTCTTTAGCGACTCCTGTTTGCCAGATGACATCATTTGTTACACAGATAATTACAACAAGAAGGGTTTTTTTCAGAAGTCACCTTCTTAAAATTTTAAATTTGGTATGAGTACTCTAAATGAAAGCAGGTTGCTATCCAATTATATTGCCAAAATCATGCAGGCTATTGAAAGAAAGAATTCAGTCCCAGATTCAGATCCTGGTGTATCAGCAATACCAGAGTAACTCCTCTTACTCCATCTTTGTGGAGTAAATCTCTATAATTAGGATGAGAATTGGGCCAAATATCTTTGGCAGATCTGACAGTGTAAATCAGATGAACAATGGAGCAGGAAGGAGAAAAGTGGGAAGGGCTGAGAAGTGACATCAAATAAAGGAGATGTGAAACAGATATGCTCAAACCTGGGTGAGGATGTGCTTTGGGATAAATGAAACGGTCAACAGTGCAAGAGGCAGTTTTCCCTGGAGAGCTATCCAGTAGTAAAGTGCTTTAAAGAAGAATTTGAATTCAGAGAATATGCCATAGTCAGTATGAAAATGCATGCACCAAGAAAGGCCAGCATAGAAAAAAATCCAGAGGAAGAAAAGGAGAAAAAGTGTTCAAGCAGCCGGAAGGCTGGATAGATAGAAGTTTTGAGAATGTGCAAGAACCAGACTTGGGAAAGTTGGACACTACCTGAAGGCAAAAGGCACATCAGTCTTCCTAAAGAAAGTAATTCAAATAATTTGGGCTGGCCTTCAGTAGGATGTAAGTGGGCTACTTACACACTTAATGTTAGATGCAATGCCACTAAAACATTGTGTGGACATTCTTGTCCTTCATTTTACTGCTGCTGCGACAATGCCCATGTGACAACAACCCACAAAGCATCACCAAAAGGATTCTCTCTCTGCAGGGCAACACCAAAAGGGTCCTCTCTAGCCGTACTATGCTTGTATGTTGCTCTATGAAGGCCAGATCCTGGTAATGTTACGTCAGATCCTGGTAGTGTTATGCCAGTTCCCATCCTCATTGCAATATTTGGACATCCTCTGAACTACCTCATTTGAAAACTAAGCTTTTTGCACGTTGGTTTCAGAAGATCAACTTGTTATCTTCTCCCATCCTCCCCACAGACACAGACTTGTGGTCCTCCCTGTAAGTTCCTCCCCTTTGAGCTCACCTTTTCTATCAAATCTTACACCTTATGAGACTGACTGTTGCTCACTTTGCCCAGCTAAGAGCAACAGATTCCTTTTCCTTTCTACCATCTGCTTCTCTTGCTTTCCTTCCATTCACATGTAAAGTTAACCTAGAAAACTTTAAACGTAGTTTTTAATACAGTGTAAAGCTTTGAATGTAGTTATCTTTTAATTTTTAACATAGCAAACATAGTAAACTCATCTTCAAAATTTCTCCTTGAGCTACTTCTGTTGTGGTGCTTTGCAGCTCATGCTCATTTGACACTGGTCAGGTGAACATGGACTTCTGTATCTACTTCTTCTTTCTACTTTCACATTCTTCTACTTCTACCTGTTGTTTTTTTGTTGCCATCTCATCACCCTAACCCTCACTGCAGGTTAATTTGGAGCAAGGTGGGGCTGTGAAGCTGTCTGACTGTCAGTGTAGTCACCGTAGTGCAAAGAAAAGTCCTCCTAACATAGAAAGGCTTCCCTTTGAGCAGTGCTAGGGACTATTTGCTCCCATTACCATCATCTCCAGGAAGGTTAGGAGACATCTGTTGAATCAGTGTAATAGCCTTGACCTCCATTTGCCCTTTGTCTTTCCAGCTGTAGAGACCCACCCTGATCTCTCATTAACCACATAAATATAAAAACACCATTTTGTTTTCCCACCTCCAGGCAGCTGCAGAACCTTCCCTGACCAGCTGTAAGCCAAATCTCTTGTCCCTGGAGTCCTAACACTTGGGAAACCCAGTAAGTGGTCTTAGTTTTCAATCTGTGGAAAAACAGCATTTTCCCGTGTACTCCGTGCGTTTCAGCTAGCTTAATCTGGGATCAACAACGGGGGGAGATGATATGGGCTGAACTCATGGCAAAGGAATGCAAGGGAGAGAATGGCAGTGGCAAAGGAATAAGCTAGATACTAGGTTATTTAATTCCTCCACTGTATAATTTACTATTTTAAATGAAGACCAGCATTATTTACCCTCCCTGTTCTGAATCCTGCTGTTTCTTTACTGTGCTGGTCTACAAGGCTTGGGCTCCTCAGGCTTTTCTTGGCTGCCTCGGCTCTACCAGCTGTTGACACTGACTCAGCCCTTTGGCTGTTAGCCAAATAACATAGCAAAGGCTGGCCTCGTTGACTAATTTGGCCAGAGACACCTGCTGTGCAGAGAAGACGGGACATGGGATTTACTTATGGGTGCAGCTCTACCAGGAGAACCAGGCACGTGGTATCTATCACTTTTTGCATGCTTTCTAAGCTCTGTCAAACGTCTGGAGACTTTCGGATTGCATTTCTGTCCCCATAGTTTCTCTGGAGGAAAGACTCAGAGTTGGCCAGAGCATGGAGAGTAACATTCCCCCAGGTCACAGTCATGTTGCCTGAGGTTGTCTCCAGCAGGCAACCTCATGGAGAAAGGCGGGGAGGGACTGGGAGTCAATCATAGCCATGTGCATCAGAGCTGCATCCCCACTGACATGCGTGGCCTTATTGCCATCATTTTCTTGGCAGTTTGGAGGTTCATCATCAGACATGATTGCCGGCCAGATCACGCATGGCTGCTGCAGCTCTGCAGCACACTCCGGAGGCAGAGCATCAGGAGTTCCCCATCCTTGCTCCTACGGAGGTCAGGGCAGAGTCCCCATCAGCCGCCACACATCACCTTAAAATTACAACTTTTTAAAGATTTTGGAGGAACACGGATTGCTGACAGAGACTTTGAGGTAGTCTAAATCTTAGGTCAGGATGAAAACTCTGTGAAGCTATCTTCAAAGAAAGATACAGTTTGGCCATATCGGTAATCTGGGGATTGATTAAAAGAAGAAGAGTTTCAGTGACTAATTTCTACAGGGTCTGAAATATAGCAGGTTATTAAATACACAACCTAACAGCTGCAGAATCTGACATAGACATTGTTCTCTCTAAGCATTTGTTAATAGAGTATTTCAGATGATTAAATAGCTAATAAAGTCAGAGTCTTTGCTAAGTAGATGGATACCAGCAATATTGCAAAGGTAATTACAGATTTCTATCAAAAAATTCTTGACTCAAAATATTTATTCTCAGACTGAAGCTAATATTCTGGTCTCAGTTAAAGAGAAAATATTTTAGCTGCTATTAAAAGGTTTCCAATTTGCTCTACTGTAGTGGCTTTCAATTACAACCAGTTTCAAGGTGTACGTTTTCAGATTGAGTATTTTTTCAAGGTAAATTCTCACTAGCTGTCACCTGAAACTATTTCTTCCATTAATCAAATCTTAGGCTTTTTTGACAGCATAGGGATCATAGAATCATAGAATGGTTTATGTTGGAAGGGACCTTAAAGACCATTTAGTTCCACCCCTCCTGCCATGGGCAGAGACATCTCCCACTAGACCAGATTGCTCAAAGCCCCATCTAGCCTGGCCTTGAACACCTCCAAGGATGGGGCCACCACACCTTCCCCGGGAAACCTGTTCCAGTGTCTCACCACCACCAGAGTAAAGAATTTCTTCCTAATATCTAATCTAAATCTATTGTCTTCTAGTGTAAAACTGTTACCCCTCATCCTATCGCTATATTCCCTGATAGAGTCCCTCCCCATCTTTCCTGTAGCCCCCGTTAGGTACTGGAAGGCTGCTATAAGGTCTCCCTGGAGCCTTCTCTTCTGCAGGCTGAACAACCCCAACTCTCTCAGCCTGTCTTCACAGCAGAGGTGCTCCAGCCCTCTGATCATCTTTGTAACCCTCCTCTGCAGCTGCACCAACAGGTCCATGTCTTCCCTGTGCTGAGGGCTCCAGAGCTGGATGCAGGACCCCAGGTGGGGTCTCATCAGAGTGGAGTAGGGGGACAGAATCCCCTCCCTTGACCTGCTGGCCACACTGCTTTTGATGCAGCCCAGGATGTAGTTGGCTTTCTGGGCTGCAAGTGCACGTTGCTGGCTCGTGTTGAGCTTCTCATCAACCAACACCCCCAAGATCTGCATCTTTAGGCTGTTTATTTCCTTTGTTCCTTCACAGGCATTAGACACTTGTGATATCTGTACCTCTAAAGTTGCAGAGTGATAAGAAAGGGTCAAAGAAACAGAAAACAGTGTTAGGGACACTTGCAACCCCCCCCCCCAAAACTACACAAGAGTCCTTCATGCACAACATTATAACAACTCTGTTGTTATTTCAGCGTGTTCCTTTTCCCACTGATCTTTTAGATTCTTTAATCCTTCCATGTGAGGGCCATTAGAAAACCAGGGTATTTTTTTTATGTCTTGCATACACAGCTATGTTAGCTAGTTTACGGACTGCAGAAAAAAGGTTTTTTACATAAGCAAATTATCCCATTATGTCAGAGCAGCGTGCAGCAGAGTTTGTATTTATGCTGAAGCTAGTTTATCTCTACCTATGACTATTTTTACCTGGTTTATAAAAATGTAATAGATGCTTATTTCCATTCAGTGGAGCCAACACACATCATACAGCAACGTCCATGTCTGCTTTACTTGGCATTTCTTGATGTCACCTCCTATGCCGGCTTTACCAGCCCTACCCCCTGCCTCGACATACTCGTTTTCCTCTTTGAAGCCCTCTCTTGAGGACTCGTTCCTATTGTAAAATCAGTGAAAAATTGGAGGGCTATGGCTCAACTGTAGAGCAATAAAAGACATTTTAAATACATACAAAGAAAACATATTACTGCACTCCTCTCCTACCGTTTGGGTCGCTCTGCTTTTCTCAGACAAAGCATTCCCAAGAAGCAGAGAGTTTCGGGGTATATGCATACGGCACCGGGGCTGGAAGAAGAGCGCTGAAGACCAGCAAGTTCCCGCTGCAGATGTGGCGGCCTCTACCACCTGTGGCTCCACCACCACTGTCCCTGGGGTAAAGGACAGCCCATGCTCACCCCACCTATAAAACGCAGCATGGAGATGGCTGCGACTACAGCTGCGTGGGCAGCTTAAGCTGCTCCGACGTTGTTAAGAGATGCCTTCACACATTTCTTGTCCACGCAGAAAATCTCGTAGTAAAACACCCGTAAAGAAAGGGTGCCAGACCCTGAGCTCCAGCCCTCCAGGAAGATCATGCTGTGGGTCAAGAGAGGATTGCTGGTGTATTCGATCACGCCGATCCATTGTAAAAATAGTCATACCAAAACCATGAGCAGGACTGCCCCTTACTTACCCTTTAGTCACAGGAAGCTCAGTCTCACAAGCTAACTGGGAATAAAGGATTTCAGCAGCGTGCAAGTGGGATGCCTGCACAGTCAGGGGGGGTTGTTGCACCGTGGATGCAGGCAGGGAGTGCATGACGAAGGACTGAAACCTGTAGAGCTTATGGCACCCCTGTGCAAGTGCTTCAGTGTGCAAAATCCAGCAGGTTTTGGAGGCTACTGCAATATGTATTAAACTACTTACTCTTCTGCATCTAAATACGGTTGCCAGGTAGGTTGAGAATTAGCTTCAAGCCAGAAATGTGTTATCAAAATCACAATAAATATGACAGAGTTGAAGGAGCCTTGTATCCTTTTTGTTGTTGTTGTTGGTTGGTTTGGGTTTGGTTTTTTTTTTTGTATTACCAGCCATCAAAAGAGATCCTGCTGCTAAATGGTTGCTTCGGTTTTCAAGGCACTTACACAACATCCTATGTTTGGATCTAGGATTTTGGTTTGTTCCCATTTCTAGTGAAGTTTGAGTGTAATAAAGAGTATTTTAACCTCTATTTACTGCACTCGCCATCAGCTAGCTAGATCTTTTATTTCCTCTGTCAGTGACAATAAGAAATTGGTGACAAAAATGACTATTGTGGTTGTAACTGCAGTGTTATTTATAAACAGCTAGATGCAGAAAAAATGCAATTTAAATTTCATTGTGAGCAATATTCAGGCCTAGAGCTCCCTAATGCACAATTCATAGCTGCTTAAATTGTAGTCATTACTCTCATACTGCAATACTGTTTGTCATGATAAAGGGAAATTACTTTTCTGTCAATTACTCCTGCAAGATTAGTTAATTTACATTTGCAAAGGGCGTGGAGCAGAATCTCAATTCCACGGAGATGTTTCTCAGAATTTTTGGCAATTTAAGGCTTGGGGGAAAAAGTAAATGGAAAGCAACTTCAAAATTTTAAAAAGGGACAGTGCATACATCCCAAGGTCTTTGTACCGCAATAAAGAGCAGCAACGAAGAGGTGATACATCACTTACAGACTGCAAACTTCAGGGTTGTAGAAAATCCTACTAAGGACCTGGAAGAGGCATGCTCCTCTCTGCTTCGGTACTGGGCAGGCAAGCTGGTAGCATTTGAAATCACTGCTCCTGACTACATCTGAGTTGTGCATGCAAACAATCTACAGAAAACATCCTACCCTTTGGCATCCCCTTCTGCAAACATCTGTATGTTTGTTTAATCCATGTTGGGATGGAGATAGCGAGAGCCAAAAACATGAGAAGGAATGTTATTTTTACTTGCTTGGAAGTTCTGGGTGAGTTTTAGCATGCCTGACTTGGATGCCCACCTGAGGCATTGCGGCTCCTAATCCTAGCAGCCTAATTTAAGGTGTTGAAGTTTGGTGCCCGAGTTCTTTGGAGGGGTGATGGAGTAACTGTGCACAAGAATGCCTGAGGGACAACGCAGCGCTCTTCCGCCGTGCCCAAGAAGCTGCTTCGGGAAGGAGTGTTGGACCATCCCCTGGGATCCCTCTTGCTAAAATCAGGGATGGTGCGGGAAGGAGCCGCGACCCTGCTATCTGCAGCCTGCCCAGCGCTCTCGGGGGTGAGGGCACTTGCTGCGGACGTGGCAGGATGCGGTGCCATCGCTCCCCAGCCTGCAGGGATTCACACCCACACGGTCCCGCCAGTAAAATTTTCTCTTCCTCCGGGGGATATTGTGGAAAGGCCTGTGGAAAATACAGCGTTGAAGCAAGGTCTCAGATTTAGCACCGGGAGTGGTCAGGGTTATAACCTACCTCTGCCCTGCAGCCAGGCAGAGCTGCTTGAAGCACCTCAAAGCTGAGGTGTTCTTGTGAGTCGAGCAGAACCTGTGGAGTGCAGACACACCGTGTAGGCGTCCTCCCACGGACTGTGTGCAGCTGGCACAGCGGGGTTTAACCTCTAGGTATTATTGCAATTAAAATGATGAAATACCAACAGCGCAGGCATCCTCAACACTGGCGCTTGTGTTCAGGCACGTCGGACTATGCTGATCCTGATATCCTGATCCTATACTGGCATCACAGCCTCTCACGGCATTTTGCAATGTTTTAAATTTTAACACCCGCCAAATTCCAGCCAATATAGTCACGGTCCTCCTTCCCAATATTGCCGTCTTCATAAAACAAGGGTGAGAGTACCCTTATCTTTCCTCCCCAGCCTGAGCTGCCTGCGGTTGCTGTTGCTGTGCTTTGGTGCAGAGTGTTTCAAAACCAGAAATCACACAGGAAGGAGCTCTCTGAAGAGTTTACAGAGTGTTTGAGGGCACCTTAATTACATGTTATTTCTGTTCCCATTAGGTGTAGTGGATTTGCAACACTGCTCAACCTAAAACTGGACTCTGCTCCAGCCACCCATGAAAAACTTTACAAAGTGCTTAAAAATCATGAATGTTTATGTTGCCTTTAATTATTTTCCATTTCTGTTACCTGGATTTTCTTTTGAGATGCATTTTCTTGGTTAACATCAAGGCTAGAATTCTGCCTTGCACAAAAGGTAAATCCACATTGTTTCCAAGAATCAGTGTTTTAATTAGGTGGGCCTAAGTTCTGCTGGTTAATAAAGATAGGTATGAAGACATGAAGGTTGGTGTAAAGATGTAAATGTAGAACGATATGTATCAAGGTATAAAGATACAGACTGTAATTTTTAAAGTTTCAGCTTGAGATGATGACAGACAATATCTAAAATTATTTTCAGACTCTTTTTTCTTAGGCTAAACTCCAAAATATGAGAGTCAGTCCCACTGGTTTGCTCACAACTTGTCTCTTTAAATGCTCCCTATTTAAAATATACTTAATTCCTCCATTTGTATCACCTCAATAATATGCTAGAGAAAGGGCTCTTAGCTCTCTATTCATAGAGGGACAGACGTATCTTAAACTGCATCAGTTGCTGGTTCTGTAAACTGTTGAAAAAAGGTAGGATTTTTTGTGATGGCCAGATATGACCTTCACGCTGCAGTAATTTCAGGACATCATGCAGTGGCACTGAAACAGCTGGGGTTTAAATGTTGAAAAACCCTGTTGTGGTTGTAAAGGTTTTGGGATCCCTCTAATTTTTTTGGACAGAGCTGGAGAGCTTGTGGTTTGGGTTGCTCAGCGGTGCACCTCCCTCCTGCCCGGCACATCCACCTTCCAGCAGTGTGAACACAAATGATGTGCCTACTTTTGGCACACGAAAACACCTTTCTTCTGAGAACCCACAACCAGCAATTTAATTAAGGTAATTTAATTTGTCTTCAAAACAATGTATTATGCATTAATTAAGGTAACTTAATTTGTCTTCAAAACAGAGTACTATTCATTCACCCTAAGGCATGAAACACATAGCACAAGGGGTAAAAAACAACATCAGAGGTACATGACTGTTACTCATAACCTCATCTTTCCCCTTGCCAGCTTTGGTGCTTTCTCATTTTCAGCTTCAAGAAGCGTTTGTGTCATATTAGCACAAGTCTGTTTTTTCAGTGCTTTCCCTTGCCCTGTAACTCCCTTCCTTTCACACGTTGCTTCTGGACAGCTTCTCTCAGGTGACTCAAAGGCCCCAGTTCCACAAAGATTTTCTGAGATTATAGTCTGATACTTCTCAGGCCTGAAAAAACAGTGATTTTAGCAGTGTTGCAGCCAGGGTGTTATCTCTTATATCCACAAACCTCCTTAAATTTGCGGTCTCTTTTGAACGCGCTAAACCACTGCTTCTCTTCTCCTGCTCGATCCCTTTCATAACCCTTATTGACTATCTGCACGACAAATATCCCTGTCTCACAAATGCATATGTGGAAGCAGAATGTTCTTTTTAAAAATAAAAATTCCTACTTTCCTGTTGGAACTACTTATTCCAAACTAGCAGCCTGCTTGTCAGAGGCAGCAGATGCAACAGAATGATAAATATTTACAAAAGGTAAGATTTTATAAAACTTTAAAGTTTTGATAAAACATTATAAATCTCAATAAAAGTTTTGTAATTAGGCAGCATACACCATATGAATGTTTTGCATTATAGGTAAACCTTGTGACCATACAGACAGAGTTAAGTAATTTATTTTGGACTAATGGAGTGCTGTTATTGAGAACATGCCCACATAGCACAAAGAGTATCTGAGTAATGATAAAAAGTACTTCAAAAGAAACTATTTTAGCTGCAGTTCAGCGGAGTCTTAGCTTCACCTAATCCCCACTTCAGTGGTAGATATGAGCACACTTCGTTCTAGGAACTTGTGAAGTGCCAAAGAAGAACACGCGCTCCCCTGCCTGTTGGCTTCGTTGGTGTTTTTTTCTCAGTGATGCTGAATTTTTAGAGACTTGAGTGTCCCCAGAAATCCAATCAGCAGGTAGAACTTGTAATGAACTCCTTAAAATCTGAACATACTCTGTTTTTGTTTCCCATTCAGAGTAACCAGGAAACCAGCCTCACCCCGGACCCTACGTGGAGTCCTCCCCTTAAGAACCTTCTGTAGCTTTGGCATTTCCAGCTGGCAGAGATGAATTGCTATTGGTAAAAATATCACAGAATTCAGTTCTTTAGCTGCAGCAAGAGGTATAAACCAGTCATTTCTGACCAGCAATAGCAGTATGACCTGGCTCCTCCATCTGAAAAGCGGCCAATTTATGCCTTTGGGACGAATTTCAGGAGATAGGACAGCATCTGCAGATAGCCACACAAAACCTCTCCTCTCTTAAGGGCAGGCAGCAGCTCTGGACTACCCAAGCATGCAGAACAGCAAAATCAAAGCAGTCATAAGGAAGCCCCACCTATAGTACAAAATAATCCCATTAGTCTCTCCACGACAAAGACCTGGCAGTTATTTTGCTGGGTAGGTGGCCATGGGAACAGTGTGGTTATCATCACAAAACAGAGGCGGAAACAGAACTTGCTCTAGGAATGGGGAGGCAGCTTTCAGGAGGTCCCAGAATATCGCCGAGAGCAGTACTTTCAGAGCAAGAAGCCAAGCTTCCTAAAACATCACCAGTAAAGAACAACATGCACTGAGAAATTATCAGTGAAAACCTAAAATCTTTCTGAGCCGGACGAAAGAAAATAGAGTACAAAGGCTTGAGGTATATGTCAAAGAGTTAGACAAGGTGACGGCAAGTAGTTGGATTTAGCACCTTTCCGCACAACCATGCATAGTTTGAAGAGACGTAACTGAAGTTGGTGGAATTGAAGTGAGATCGTGCTCTCTAATCTTTTCTTTTGGAAGAAGCTGCAGGTGAAAGCACAACTGGAAGCTGGCAGGACCGCGGCTGTCCTTCTGCTAGCAACGTGCCCAACTGCAGTAGCTCTTCGGTCACCTCCTCGCCCAGCCTGGCAGGGATGCCAGCTGCATGTATGGAGCCACATTCCAACTCTAGTCACACTGGAATGAATCCAGGGTTGTGTCATTGACTTCAGTGAAGTTATTCTTTCTTCACGTTTGCCTAGCTGAGAATCTGGCCCATTCTATCTCAGTAGCAATATCTAATAGAGAAAAAACTGGCAAATTAAGCAAACAAGAAGAACCAGACTATGTTACATGAAGAGGAAACATTTTGCATTATAAGGATTATAGAGGCCCTTTAGTTTAAGGACTTTATCAGCATTTAGAGGACAAGCCACTGAAAAGCACTTCTGTATGTGCCTAGCTTTTTTTTTTTTAACCTTCATTTTCTATTTTAGAAAATGGAAAGAAAATTGATTGATTTTACCAATATCGAAATAAAAATACTGCAATTTGTTCAACACAGAGCACTAATTCATTACATATTTTTTGGCAGTTTGGGTTAAGACATCCATTTAGGATTTCCTCCACATCAATTAAGAAGGTCTCTCTGGCTGAAATATGTTAAGTTTGATGATTTTCCCAGTGGGAGCATTTTTTTGTCAGTGCCAAATTCAGCTTTGAGAAAAACACTGTGTTTCAGTCTGCTGGACTAATCTGGGGTGTCCCTGCTGTAGTGGCCAACAAAAGACAGAGGAAAGGAATGAAGGTAAGGGAAATTTATCATCACTGTAAAGGTAACAGCAGGTTTTAACTTAAATTTTTAGTAAATTCAGATTCACTCAGGCCATGGCTTGATGATACTGTAGCTCTGACTTTAGACATTCCAGTGCTGGAACAAAACCTCTGCAACCACTGATGTAAGAATAGCAAAATGGTATAGATTTAATTTAGCAGTCCATTTGTTGAAGAAATATTGACATTTACTTTGTACCAGGCAATGGAGTGAATTGCCTCATCGCCAGTTGTACAAAGTTGGTATACATCCCGTGCTGGGTGCTCTGACTAATTCAGCAGAAATGCACTCGTATGCCCACACCTCATGTGGATGCTGTTTGTGTTGCTGCATGATCTGGAGGAGCCCAGATGGAGAACGAGTGGTGGTGGATCCACCGGGGACGGGATGTCTGCCATATCTAGTTAGCAATAACACACCACTGATTTTTCTTTTCATATCAGCTTTGGATTTCACCTGGGTCCAACAGAATATAGAAGTATAAACTGATACAATGCACTTGCCAAGGCGCAGAAACATAAAGTTGCTTGCTTTCTAAGGAAAATATATGTTAAATTGGGAAGGATGTTGGATTGTTTTGGGTATGTAGAGAGATCTGTGGAACAATCCAGACAGGATTTGAAATAACTTTTTTTTTTTTTTAAAGCATGGATCTCAGCTTTTACTAACATCTTAGTGAATTGAGAAAAGTTCCAGCATATCTCTTTTCACTCAAGATTGTGTATAGAATAACATCCTAGGATAACAGAGGTCATCCTAGACCATCCCGGACAGTTTCCATAGGAAAATGAAAATATCACAAGCCTGGAGTTGCAAACTGCCTGCTCAGGTTTGGACTCCTGACCTGGGTATCAGCCCCTAGGGCTCTCCAACAGAAAACCATTTCATTATTCCTATTCAAACACATGCAAGAAAGAGCAGGTTATTAATGTTTCAGCTAAAAGAATGATCCTCCTGTGCACTAGTAAGTGGTATGTAGCTGTCAAATTATTTCTATAAGTCTGCATCAGAGTGGTCAATATTCTCTTAAACTAATTTCCCGCAATCGTCATTAATTGGCCAGCTTGCTAACACCTGGTACCAACAGATTTTTCATCTAGCGAGCGCAGTGCCACGTAATGGTAACAGCAGGTTTTAACCTAATCCCTCTCCATACACAAGCAAACATCAAATGACGCCCGTGACAAAGACACAGAGACCCGCCTGACATTTGCTGATAACTCCCAGGAGATTCTCCCTCAGCACAACTAGTCCTGCTCAGACACATTTTCCAGTGGAACAGATAATTTGAAACCATTTCCAGCTAGACTAATTGCATTCACTGAAAAGAGCATCCTCCTCCTCCTCCTCCTCAGTACACATCTATTAGTCCAGCCGCGAATGCAGCTAACACTTTGTGAAGTTTTCCAAAGCAATAATTATTTCATCTCAGAATTTGCAACAGCTTGCTTGATAGTGAAAAGTTATTATGCAGATATATATACTTCATGCAAAGTTGCACACCAAAAAAAAAAAAAAAAAAAAAAANCAAAACAAAACAAAAAAAATTAACCCAAAAAAAAAAAAAAAAAAAAAGAAGTAGGCGTTTAAAACTGATGTTTAAATTCCACTCACAGTTTTGAAGTCTAAGCATAAAACTTCTTACTTTGCAGCTGTAGCTCCAAGCTGTCTGGAAAGATAATGCAGTCCATCAGATATCCCGGTTTTGTTTTCTCGCATACAAATATCATCTGTCACAGGCACAGGAGCAGACTCCGAGGCCCAGCCCCTTCTGCGGAGCACACCAATCGGGAGACCCTGGGAGCACATGTGGAAAGCTGTCACGGGCAGCATATGCTCCCTGGGACCCGGGTGCCAGAGGAACGCGGGTGCCAGTGAAACACGGGGACAGGGGTGCCCCGGCCGGGGGGGGAGAAGCCCCGCTGTGAGACGGGAGGCGGGGGGCTGGCAGGGGAGCATGACCTTGGCCTCCGGAGCCTGTCGCAGACCACCTCGGTGCCACTGGTTGCCATCAGGACACCAGAGCCTGAGGCCAAGAATTGTGCCTTGCTCCTTGGGGCCTTATTCTTTCCTGTTTTCATAAAAATAATCTCATTTACCATTGTATTAAGTGCTGCTTCACTTTTTCTCCCAGTTGCTATTCCAACGCCACTTAGAGCTTTTTATTCCAAACCTCATCCCTGCAAAACCATGCCTGTGGCAAAGTCCCGGGCATTGCCAGCCCCTCGTCATGGCAGGGGGGGCTGGCAGTGCTCCGGACCCAGCAGATCAACCCGTCCTGGGTTTCCCTGCCTTTCCCCAAAAGCTTGTGCTCTCCCCAGGCTCCTGCTCCTCCTCTGCCTCCGCCACAAGCTCCCCGCGCCCAGCTTTGCTCCGTGCCTGCCAGCCGGAGAGGACCTTTTCCCCTCGCATCTGTTTAACCTGATGACATTTAAATTCGAGCCGCTTAGAAACTGGGTTTGGAGACATGACGCCCACAGCTTCCCAGCTCGCTGCACGCTCGGCCCTCGCGCAGAACCAGGGCTGGCAAAAATGGGTGTACGTTAACGCGGGCTGAGAGCGCAGCAGCAACGCAGCGCGCGAAGTCGCAAACCAGACCGCGCGTAGGTGAGCGTGATGAACTAACATCTGCAGATTTGTTTTCACTCCTGGAAGCGTGCTTGCAAGCCTTAACATGCTGGGAAGGGAAACCGGTAAACACACCAGTGCAAAAGCCGTGCCTTTTCCAGCTGAAGTACGAGACCTAAAGGCCTTCCCATCTCGCACCTCTCATAATCTCAGTGCTGGCTTTGTTAATTGAGAGTAGAGCAGCTTTCTTTGATCAAACAGCCTCACTTTTGCCGACAGAGCATGGGTTAGAGTGAACTGGCTGTAATAAAAAATGCCAGCTCTAGTCTGTGAATATCTTGCTGGTTTAATTAAATTAATTTTGCTTCTACATTCTAGCTTAGTAGATTAGTAAGTCACTAGAGGCTGATTTTACAATGCTTTTCCTGTGGCGGACATAATCAGGCTGGTTAAAAACTTTGACAAAGCTCCTTTTTCCACCCCCAGAACCCACCAGTTTCTCAGAGGAAAAATTCCTGCAGAAAGACACCAAGACAGGACGGACTTCGGTCAGTGAAGTAAGTTCCCGCCGGTTTCAGGGTGGAATTTCCCATTTCCAGAGGCTGATGCCAGCGTGCCCCAAGCAGGAAATAACTCTCTGTTATTAAGAGTCAAGAGCTCTAGTGGAAGTAATTTCTTTTATCGGCCGCCGTCAGGGCGGGGAGGAGCAAGAGGGACCGTCTTTGGGGTGTGTAAAGTCTTTTTCAGTTCTGCAACAAGGACCAAACTTGTTTCCAGTTCCCAGCTGGGAACATTTTGTTCAGAGGTTTCTGAGCTGGGAGCGGCCGGGGCAAGGCTGGCCAGAGATTTTCCTGCCCAATCCTGATCCTGATCCTGTGTCCGGGGCTGGGCAGGGGGTTGGAGCTGGGTCAGCCTGCCCGGCTCTCCCTGGGGTTGTGCGCAGCGGGACAAACCTCTAAAAGGGTCTGGCTTCACTGTTGCTTTTTTGACCCTGCATGAGGGGAAACCTCCAAAAGAAACAGCTCTGCCCCAGCCAGCCTCATACCCACCCAGCAGCGACAAGCGGGACTGCGAGTCTGCACGGTCACACCTCAGAGCTGCCTCGACCTTCTGCCTGCCGGTACAGCCGGCCCAAATTCACACCGGACCTGGAAAGCTGAGCCAAGCCAGCTCTTGAAAGCTAAGCATATATCCATTAATGGCTGAGATTTAACAAGTCACCTTACCACAGCAGTTCAAGATGAACAGTCCTGTCATCTCTCTCAGCCTATTTACTTACCAACACGGCGCGGCTCCCCACAGGATATGCGTGCCATCTATAAACTCCCGGGTCTATTGCATCGCACTGGCAAGCCTTTTTCCTCAACTCCCAGCATATATATTTTTTCCTTTCCTTTTAGTCCTGATAATGCCTGACTGTGTCATACTGAATTCCTGTCCTCGGTATTTACAGCCTGCAAATATTTGTAGACTTATCACATCGCCTGTGAGCCACCGCTTCACCAAGCTCTATGTATTTTTTTCCTCATTAATCAGTTCCTCCAACCCCTCTATTTTTGCTGCTCTTTCCTGTAGAGTTTGCAGATTTTCTTTGTTTTTAAAAGACAGCAGAGGGAAGTTTAATTATCTTTTCTTTAAAGAAGGACAATAGCTGGATGAAAATAAAGGCAGTTTAAAGCAATTTTGTATTTGAGCTGAGCAGCTCTAAACTTCATACTTGGTTCCTTTTATTTTTCACATTTGTTTGGATGACTAGAGTTTTACTGAAACTCTGACGCTGCCAGCTTTTGAATCCCCTTTCATCAAACACACTAACTTACAATTCACTGTCTTGGGTAAATTCATTGACTTGCATGAAGCGATGGGGATGTGCAGGTAAATCTGTGTGCAAACAGTCATATGGTTGTAGCCTCAGGACGAAACCTTCAGCGGTACCTGTGAATCCCATCTGTACCATCGCCAGAGTGGTGGAGTCTCTGCAGCTGAAACGCAGAGCCCAGGAGGAGCTTCAGCCTTGTCTGAAGCACCAGTCACAAGTGGTGATTTAGGAAATGGCAGACAGGTCAGTGGTCACCTGAGAAGGTTGGTAGAGGTTGGGGGTTGACCTGCTGGAAAGTGGTTCTCTGGAAAGACATCCTCTGGAAAGAGGCTGTATGTAGCGTGCAAGCACAGTATTAGAGCTTTAAATCTCATTAGCTTTTTAAAACCATGGAGATAGCAGTCATTCACAGTTTGGAAAATAATTGTTTTATCTCCCTACTCATCATATTGAGATGCAACGTGACCTGGGTGAAGGGATGGAATGTACCATCAGCAAGTTTGCTGATGACATGAAGCTGGGAGGGGTGGCTGACACCCTGGAAGGCCGAGATGCCATTCAGTGCAACCTGGACAGGCTGGAGAGTTGGGCAGGGAAAAACCTAATGAAGTTCAACAAAGGCAAGTGTAGGGTCCTGCACCTGGGGAGGAATAACCCCCTGCACCAGTACAGGTTGGGGGCTGACCTGCTGGAAAGCAGCTCTGCAGAGAGGGACCTGGGAGTCCTGGTGGACGACAGGATGACCATGAGCCAGCAATGGGCCCTTGTGGCCAAGAAGACCAATGGCATCCTGGGGTGCATCAAGAGGAGTGTGGCCANGCCAGGCTTTTTTCAGTGGTGCCCAGTGACAGGACAAGAGGTATCAGGCACAAACTTGAATATAGGAAGTTCCACCTGAACATGAGGAGGCACTTCTTTACTTTGAGGGTGGCAGAGCCCTGGAACAGGCTGCCCAGAGAGGTGGTTGTGTCTCCGACTCTGGAGACATTCCAAACCCACCTGGACACCATCCTGTGCAACCTGCTGTAGGTGGACCTGCTCTGGCAGGGTGGTTGGACTGGATGATCTCCAGAGGTCCCTTCCAACCCCTGTGATTCTGTGATTTTGTGATGCCTGCAGCAGCCTCTCTGTCTCCATATCTCCCCCTATGTTACCCCATGGCCAAAGTGCAACCAGACATCTGAGTAATGAGAACCACGTTGCAACATCCTGTAAATACTATATGCATCTCTCCAACCTTTGCCACCAGACGCTGTGTGGTTTTCTGTGGCTGTGGCACAAATAGTACTTTACTCTGCTAAAGATCCCACTGGAATCTCACTATACTTACTAAGGCTTAGTGGGAATTGAAGGAGAAAAAAATAATCCCCAGACAGTTTAAATAAGGTTTGATTATTCACAGGAGAAGCAGGGGAATGTTAAAATTCTCCTGGGTTTGTTGGGAGCCTCTGGCATTGCCCCAGCCTGCTGTTTTCCAACTGCCCCCCCTTTGCTTGGATGCCCCTAAATCCAGACTGTAACTTTAGATAAGCGAAATTCCTGCATAGGCGATGAGGAATCAGAGGACAATTCAGGGCTGCCCTCCGTCTGGTGTATTTTGGGTACTTAGTGGAGTTTGGCTCCTTCCAGATCCTGGGAAAAAGGTTAAACTCTGCACCTTCTGTCTGAGTATCTCCATCAGAGGCTATTCCCTTTGGGACCCAGTCTGTCTGTGCAGTACAGGGGCCGGAGAGAATGAGGTCTGTAATTTTATTGTAGTTACATTAAGCTTATTTTTATTCACATGAACTACAGCAAACTGTAGCTGTGCTGCTGATGTCACTTCAGCTGCAGTGTTTCCGTTAAGGCTGTTTTACCATTCAAAGGCAAACAAAAGCAACCTAAACAAAGGTTTAATAGGCAATGCAATAAATGCTTTAAAAATGATAGCTAGTTCTCTTTGCAATAATTTGCATGGTCTTGTGGTTTAGGCCTGTTTTATGGTCCTTGTAGTTTCATGAAATGTGTGGCATGCTTTCAGTGGTTTTTTCCAGCTCTTGAAATAACTGATACACAGAGTGTTTCATCGAAAAACCTCATAGCAAGGATTTTTAAATAATACCTGAAATGAATTCAATCCAATCCTGTTGCTCTAGAATGATTTCTTTATGAAAGTGGGCAAAACAAATTTCTATCTAATATCATCATAACTCATACCAAGACAAGGCAAGAATACCTTCTGGCTGGTCTGATTAACAGTTAATATATCATACTGATACCAGCATCATAAATACATTTTAATTTTCCCTAGATAATTTCAGTTAGTAACTAGAAGCATCACCCAGCTCAGAAATTAATTCTAGAAAATAAATATAATTAATTGCTGAATGCCTTTTTTGTTGTTTTATTTCAGAAACTAAGGTCTAAGTTCTGGTTTAAAAGATTTTCATCTTTTGAGCAAGGTGAGCAGATTTTAGCCCCATAAAACCATTACTTTCAGAAAGAATCCAAATACTGTAGATGAAACTCCAAACTTCTGAGGGCAACTGTTTATATAAATCAGCTCAACCGGCTCCCCTCAACAATATAGCACTTGCAAATGTGATAGCGCCGTCCACTTTCCATTACTATGCAGCTATCAGTTGGTGAGTCACGCTGTAAAGCATTTAACAACTGTTCTCATAAATACCATACACCATCTGTTAACTGAATCAAAAGGCTATGTGCCAATTTTACTTTTGGATAGAAAGGTCTGTTTTAAAATTACTCCAGCAGTCTCAGGGCGTACAGATATTGTAAAAAATGAGTCTAGAGACATGTCATTCCACTCAATTCCCAAAGAGCGCAGCTGAGAAAGAAAACATTTTTATCCAGTGGGATACTTTGACATTTCACCATTTGTTCTCATTGCAAGTTGGAACTACAGGACTTGAAATTTTCATTACTCATGGCAGGAAATACCAACCTGGGTTTTTTTGTATTCTTAGGAAAGATTTCTATGTTAGGTTTCTTACTAATTTATATTGAAATGAAGTGTTCTGACATGCATAAAATAAAAAAAAGTTTTTATCTGAGTTTGCTGGAGTGGTCTGAGCTACTTCATTTTCACAGCAGTTCAGTTTAAGATTCCACATGGTGACAATGGCACGTCACCTCACAAGAATGCTGGCTCGGGCCCTTGTCCAATCCCTCAGGCTGGACACTGATGAGGTCACATCTTCTCTAACACAAGGAGGCACAGAAGTCCCCCGATGCAGCTCACTCAAGGTTAAATTAGGCGAGACTTAAGAAAGGAAGCTTTGGGCATTGTCACTGCATTGGCAACCACTGCACAGTTGGAATTTAATTTCTATAAAACTTGGAAATCTCAAACTACTATGAGGTATATTGTCCTGATACAGAAGGTAAGGACATTTTAGTGGGAAAGGGTTTAAATGTCTAAAAGATGCATTAATTGGTCCAATGAAATATACTTGTCATAACACTTTTTCCCTGCTCCCTATAAATTTTTCAGTTTTCATTTTTCAGATATAAACCAATTATTATCTACCACCTCTCACTGAAGCTGCAGCCAGTCAGTTACACTGGTTACATTCCAGAGGCGATACTGGGAGGGAAGGAATAGTGGAGGTGATGGAGGGACTGAAAATGACTGAAATATCACATGGGGAGCTGGAGGTGAAGATATATGGCAGTGTGTGGGCCCAAGGGAGCAGATCTGCAAGAGGTAAGCAGGAATAAATCAATATTTAGAATGTAAAAATAAAATCCTACAAAATGATGTATATCTCCTTTTCTCAAGCAAATGCTAGAAAAAAATTCAGAGAGGTTTCCCTGGGCACTGTTTTAGAATGAGGGCTACAAACTCCAGAAAGAGGAGAACATAAGTATGTCCTACTCATAGAATCATAGAATCACCTAGGTTGAAAGAGACCTTTAAGATCGTGGAGTCCAACCACCAATATAACACTGCCAAAACCACCACTAAGCCATGTCCCTCAGCACCATGTCTACCCAGCTTTTAAATACCTCCAGAGATGGCGATTCCACCACTTCCCTGGGCAGCCAGCTCCAATGCTTGATAACCCTTTTGGTGAAGAAATTTTTTCTAATATCCAATCTAAACCTCCCCTGGTGCAACTTGAGGCCATTTCCTCTCATTCTATCACTTGTTACTTGGGAGAAGAGATCACCCCCCACCTCTCTACAGCATCCTTTCAGATAGTTGCAGAGAGTGATAAGGTCTCCCCTCAGCCTCCTTTTCTACAGGCTAAACAACCCCAGTTCCCTCAGCTGCTCCTCATAACACTCGTTCTCTAGGCCCTCACCAGCTTTGTTGTCCTTCACACGCTCCAGCACCACAATGTCTTTCTTATAATGAGGGGCCCAAAACTGAACACGGCATTTGAGGTGGGGCTTCACCAGTGCCCAGTACAAAGGGACAATCACTTTCCTATTCCTGTTGGCCACACTTTTTCTAATACATGCCAGAGGATGCTTTTGGCCTCCTTGGCCACCTGGGCACACTGCTGGCTCATATTCAGCTGGCTGTTGACCACCACCCTCAGGTCCTTTTCCCCTGGGCAGCTTTCCAGCCACTCCTCCCCAAGCCTGTAGCGCTGCATGGGATTGTTGTGACCCAGGTGCAGGACCCAGCACTTGGACTTGTTGAACCTCATACCATTGGCCTCGGCCCATTGATCCAGCCCATCCAGGTCCCTCTGTATAGCCTTCCTACCCTCAAGCATGTCAACATTCCAACCTAACTTTGTGTCATCTGCAAACTTACTGAGGGCGCACTCGATCCCCTCATCCAGGTCATTGATAAAGATATTAAACAGAAGTGGCCCCAGTACTGAGCCCAGGAGAATGCCATTTGTGACAGGCCGCCAACTGAATTTAACTCCATTCACAACAACTCTTTGGGCTCAGCCTCCCAGCCAGTTTTTGACCCAGTGAAAAGTACACCCATCCAAGCCATGAGCAGCCAGTTTCTCCAGGAGAATGCTGTAGGAAAGACTTTACTAAAGTCCAGGTCGACAACATCCACAGCCTTTCCCTGATCCACCAAGTGGGTCACTTTGTCATAGAAGATCAGNGTTGACCACCACCCTCAGGTCCTTTTCCCCTGGGCAGCTTTCCAGCCACTCCTCCCCAAGCCTGTAGCGCTGCATGGGATTGTTGTGACCCAGGTGCAGGACCCAGCACTTGGACTTGTTGAACCTCATACCATTGGCCTCGGCCCATTGATCCAGCCCATCCAGGTCCCTCTGTATAGCCTTCCTACCCTCAAGCATGTCAACATTCCAACCTAACTTTGTGTCATCTGCAAACTTACTGAGGGCGCACTCGATCCCCTCATCCAGGTCATTGATAAAGATATTAAACAGAAGTGGCCCCAGTACTGAGCCCAGGAGAATGCCATTTGTGACAGGCCGCCAACTGAATTTAACTCCATTCACAACAACTCTTTGGGCTCAGCCTCCCAGCCAGTTTTTGACCCAGTGAAAAGTACACCCATCCAAGCCATGAGCAGCCAGTTTCTCCAGGAGAATGCTGTAGGAAAGACTTTACTAAAGTCCAGGTCGACAACATCCACAGCCTTTCCCTGATCCACCAAGTGGGTCACTTTGTCATAGAAGATCAGATTAGTCAAGCAGGACCTGCCTTTCATGAATCCATACTGACTGGGCCTCATCACCTGGTTGTCCTGCATGTGCCATGTGATCGCACTCAGGATGATCTGCTCCATAATCTTCCCCAGCACCGAGGTCAGACTGACAGGCCTGCAGTTCCCTAAATCCTCCTTCCGGCCCTTCTTGTGGATGGGCGTCACATTTGCTAACCTCCAGTCAATTGGTGCCTCCCTGGTTAACCAAGACTGCTGATAAATGATGGAAAGTGGCTTGGTGAGCACTTCTACCAGCTCCCTCAGTACCCTCGGGTGCATCCTCTCCAGCCCCATAGACTTGTGTATGTCTAAGTGTAGGTAACTGTGACCCTCAAAGAGCAAAAATTGCCTTCTATAAACAAGCAGAAAACTTTACCTCCTAAATATCCCTCCCTCCCCAAATGTTTCTCCATCCTCATGCTGTCAGCTGGCTACAGCACTATCCTGTTTATGAAGATTAGATTGACACGGATCAAGGTATTTCACAGACTTATATCTAAAAGCCTTCCATTTCCCCCAAACATAAATGTTGGCCCTGTGACGTTGACCTCATCAAGTTTGAACAATTTTGCAAGGCAGTGGCACTGTTTTCCAAACCCAGATGTTTTAAAAAGAAATAATGAAGTATGAAAACTCACAATTAACCCTGCAAAGAAATAGAAAAGTGAAGCAACTTCCCTCCATAGTGACAGATTCTCTGTTGCTGGTGCTAAGATCTTAAATTATAAAACTCCAGGCAGCAACATTCTTGGAGGTTTCTTTTCCATGCTGCTCTTGATGATTGTGTTTTTCTGATCCACAGAAGCAACAATATATATTCTGGCTTATTTGAGATTGGTGGCTCTAGCAGTAAGAATGAATATAAGGTCTAAGAGATCATACTGTGCAATTATGAACAAAAAGGACAGCCATTTTGTTCTTGGACAATTTTTTCATAGACTAAACCTCTTAGTAATGAAAGCGGGGGAGGATACAGAGCAAATGAGTTGCTATTCCCTGCCAGGCCTCCACATACTAGTTTCCACACAACAGAACAGCTCTGAGCCCCCAACCTCCCTGCCAACCTAGACCTTCCTGGGGACAGACTTTTAGCTTGGTGCTCATCTGCCTTCAAGCCCACTCACAGAGCAAGCATTGAGTTGCAGTCTGGAGTTTAAGCACTAGCCCAAGGTTGCTGCTCATGTGCTCCACCAAAAACAAGGGCCCCAACCACATATCTTCATTCTTAGAGCTGGACTTCTAATCTGATCACAGAACCAAATAAATTTTGAAATTCTCACATCTGGTTACAAATTTTAAATCTCCTTGTTCTATGAGTACTTTAAAAACACTGAATGTACCAGATCAGTCTCAGTCTCATCACCGGTGTGCATGTTATGAGCAACACATGTACTTGCCATGTTCTGGGCAGAGCTGAACTACCTCTTGTCTTCGATCCAAGCAAAGGAAGGGAAAGTGGATGCCTTAGGAGTGTGCCAGCCCTAGGTTCATGTATGCTTGCCAAGATCACATGGCTTTCTGGTTTTGGCACAGAGTGTGGCATGCTCTTCTCTTTTTGGGAAATGGACACATCTTGGCAATGGCACATTTCAGGCTTGTGTGTGCTTGCAATACACAGGGGAAATATATTGCTCCAACACCCTCTGTGACTGCTGGGGGAATAATAATCTTCATTTTCTTGCCAGAAGAGCATTCTTAGGGAGACATCATAGGCTCACAGAAATGTTGGTTGGAAGGGATCTCTGTAGGTTCAACCTGCAGCTCAAAGCAGAACTATTGCCAGCACTTGGACAGGTCAGCCATGCTTCTTCTAGTTGAGTTTTCAAGACCCATTCCAAGGATGGAGATTCCATCGCCACCCTTGTTAGTCTCTCAGACTGTTTCCAAAACTCTAGCCTGAATCTCTCAAGACACAATCTGTGGCCATTGCCTCTCTGCAACTGGGCAACTCCCAATAAATATTTGATTGTGTAGTCTTTGTAATACTCCTTTGCATAGCTATAGGCTGCTATTTGATCACCTCCTGGCCTCCTCTTCATCCCAGAGACCTCAGCATCTCCTTCAGGTAGTGTGCCTTAGGCCCCAAACTGGACACTATTCCAGTTGGGCCAGTGCCAAGCAGACGAGATAGTAACACCCCTTGCTACGCTGGCCATGGAGCTGAGGAAGCAGTGCCATGCTATGCACGGCCATTGCAATGGAGCTGAGGAAGCCTCATCTGTCATGAAAGTCCACTGTTGGCTCATATTTGGTGCAGCACCTGGCTGCTTAGGTTCTTTTCACTTGGGCCAGACTGCTCCTCAGCCAGTTGTTTCCAGCCCGTACTGGTACAGGGGCTGTTCTGCCACACATGTGGGGCTTTACCCTTCTCCTTGCTGAGGAACTTGGGGAATTCATAGCATCTCTGTTGGCTCAGTCCTCAACTTTCTCAAGAACACACTGAACTGAAGCACACCAGTCAACATCAGCCATTTCCCCTGGTCTGCAAGTTTGCTAAGGGTGCACTTGGTGTCGTCACTGAGGTAGTTATGAACATGTTGAACAATATGGGCCCTGTGACAAACCCTGTGGCACTCTGTGTGTTACCAGACTGCAGCTGAGCATCTAGCCATCACTGAGTACTCCTGATGAGCCTAATGGTGTAGCCAAGTTTCAACCAGTCTGAAAGTCTTCCAGCCCAAACATGCTTCCTCAGCTTCTGAGTGAGAATGCCATGGATATCAAAAGCCTCACTAAAGTCAAGCTATAGCACATCCACATTTCCTGCGTCCGAAAAGAGACATAGTAACTGGACACAATGATAAGGGCTTAAGACTGGGGAGTCTGTACTATAAACTGCCAGCACAGTTTTTCTGAACAAGGCGGTTCAGGCACTAGAGGCAATATAACTGTTAACAAAATATTCCCTAAAAGTTAAATGGCTCTGCTAGTCCCAGGGACTGTGGAGGGAAAAGCACTAATATGACTATTTTGCTGTTGATGCCTTCATTAGCTTAACTCTCCTTTGGCTCCAGCACTGTGCTGCATAAGCATATGCAGAGAGTTGAGTATTAGCTTTTCACTTCACCTCCAATTCACATATTGTAAAGTTTTGTGTGAGTCATTTCAGAGACAATTTTCACTATTGAACATGTAGTGCTAACCACAGATTTCAACTAGAATTATGGAGGCTTGGCATGTCTGTAAAAAGATGCAACTGAGCCATTTTATCTTATGGATGAGCAGAAAATAAAAGTTTAAAAAGATATGTAAAGTGGCTAATAATTTGAACAGTTTAAAATCCTCTGAAATTCAATGCTTATGTCAAACTGCCAACAAAACTAAAGAAATTGAGATGAAAATTAAACCCTCCAAAATTTAACCAGAAGACATTCCCCAGAGGAGTGAACACTGCTTTAGCTTTCAGCCCTTACAATATCTACAGACTTTTAGATCTTTATAATTGTGCCATGTCATTATCTTCAGATCACGTCCTCAGTGACACCCAGGCAAGAATCTGAACAGTCATGATGAGAACGTAATATGGAGATGCAGGTGTTTTGTGAGGGTGGCTGAAGGTCTGATCTGTGACGTGGAAAGTGAAGAGAAGGGCTTGATTGCAGGGGTCCTTGATGAATTTGAAGGACTGTGATTCAAGAAGAGGAATAAGAAGAAATAGCGTAAAGAAGATAATGAGGGACCCTGAGGTGGATGTCCTAGGTAGTACACATTCGGGGACAGTCAAAGTCTTTTGAGTGTACTACTTGTACACGTGTACATGCATGAATGCTGTAGGTTTTTTTACGAAGTATAACCTTAACCTGGAATGCAAAAGTGTGTGGCAGGATGCATTAAATCTCATTTGAACATTACAATCATATTGAAGAACTTCATTACCAATATAAACTCAAATTTTGTTACAACTTATTTTCAATATTATTACTGCAGGCTGCTTTTGTCAATCTAGCGGCATTTATGGAATCCAATAGATGGTAAAATACAAACAGCATCATCATTAACATTGTCTTTCCTAGCAAGCAGGGAACACATTGTGCACAACTATTATCAGTGTTCTCACAGGATAAGATCACAGAAAATACAAGTGATTTTTTCCTTCAGCTAGAGGAAGCATTTCAAGAGAAGGCGGCACACGCTGTCACACTGGTGTTAAACCCAGACTAAGGCGGTCATAAGAATAAGCAATGCTATTGAGTAAGAGAGAAAAGCTGCTTTGTTCTTAATGTATTTCCTTTTATCTGCCAGAATGCTGCAGTAACCTCAAACTTTCTCTGTATTTCTTTGAAGCAATGTTGTCAGCAATGGCTACTGCAGTCATTTTTTACCATACGAGACCTTGTACCTAACTTGTCCAAGTCACTACTATTTTTATTTGCATGCATACGAATTACTGGTGCATGCAGTGCTGACAACAGCATCATTCCAATGTGTGCCTCACTTCACTGAGTGATACTGAAATGCTCAAGAAATAGCTAACAGTTGGGCATGTAGAATTTGTTACAAAGTGCAGAGTGCTCAGATGATCACTAAACATGAAGAGGAGAGAAAATTTTCAAAGAGAACTGGAAAACAAGCAATGGATTTCTTTTGTCCAGTATGTTGCTTAAAACTGTAGACCACTGACCTCATTAGAGTAAAATTCAGAGCTCTTAGTAATCTGCTATTTCACATACACAGTAATGTCTATTGAACACAGCCTATTACTAGTATTAAAATGGGTGTGCAGAGAGGGGATGATCAGAGAAATGTGGAGCAAGAGATGTCCAGTTCTCACTCAGGTACAGAACGAGCAGCAACCACAGTCTCCTCCTCAGTAATCCAATCACCCTTATTAACTACAAGACTGCTGCATGCTCCGGTCTCCTGCAATAGCCTCCTGCAGCATCATTATAATAAGAGCCACCTGCTAGATTTGTAGAAAAAGTACACGGTTTATCATCTTTACACCTAGTCCCAGAGCTGCTTTCCATGTATAATCCCTCTCTTGCTTTCTGAGATGTCATCTTTGTAGGATTTCTAGAGTCCTGGTATTAGATCTGTATCTACAATAACCTTTGAGATACCACAAATTCTATAATGTGTCAGCCAAGAAACCTTATAGAAAAGACAATGGATAAGTGAGAAATGCAGACAGTAAAATGCAGAGTCCAGCTTGGGTAAAAAAGATGAATACTCTGATTTAAATGGGATGTATCACACCATTATGAGACAATGCCAAAATATTTAATTTTGGACAGGAGTGGTGGGCTCAGCTTTAAAAGAGGATGGAAAGAGATAGCTAGACCCTGAGTCTCCAGAACAGGTCTTCTGGGTCTACCTCACTTCCCACTGGAGAATTACAAATATGAAGGAAGCATTCAGCCCAGATTTCATGACGTCTGCTCAAGAGAACGTCTTTTCGATGAGGCACCAAGAAGAGATAGCACAGTATCGCAACACATACCAATCCTGTGAGCGTGCAGCACTTAATCTTTTCTTACATAGGGAGGCACAAGATAGCCATCCCGGGAGATGCTGTTCTCACCAGGCATCTTTTCTGGTATAGCAGGCGGTGCAACCACCAACGGTGCTGTTTAGTTCAACTTGTCATATGTCGCACAAGGTTCAGTGAGAGCCTCAGGCACCTCAGGTGTTGGCTACGGAATAATTTGCCGTAAGTACAAGAGCACCACCTTGCGATACCTGAATCACAGCATGCCAGCTGGAGGAGAGTGGCAGGAGCGAGCGGGCTCCTGCCCTTTCCCGGGAGCCCTTTGTCCCTGGGACAGTCAGCATCACGCAGACCTGGATGCGCTCCCTCTTCATTGCTTACTGCAAAACAAAAGACCACAGAGACAAATGTGGGACAACGCATCACTGATATTTGAGTTGGGGGAAGAGGTAGTACAGCTAGTATTTTCTAGTGCGGACGTCTGGAAGCAGAACAACTTCCAGTGCAAGTAGTGTTATACATCCATCCAAAAGGATGTGGTATTAGCAGTAACAAATCACCTGGCTATAGCTACAGCCACCAAACAAATGCCCATACACCACAACAGCATACAGGATTTATTAAATTGGACTGCTGTAACCCTGGTAAAATCTTAGGCTAGGACAGCAGATTTATTTTTTTAGGTTTTCTCTGTTTTTTTCCTGGTTAGACAGTACAGTCTCACCCTGCATAGCTGATCAGCCTTTGTCTTTTGCCCTCTCTTAGGTAGGACCATTAAAACTACCAGCCCCAAGTTACAGTTCCAGGTCCTAGTGAAAAGACTTCTTAGGAGACAAAAGAGAAAGCTACTTCCCAATTTTTATAAAGCAGCACATTCACTCAGCTGCCTTTCACGCTATAGTGAAACTCCCATTGCCATGGGGAATTTTTAAAAGTTTGCAGAAGCCAAGGGTGCTTGTCTGGCAAATAAGGTGTAAAGGTCATATATAAAATGCGAAACAGTGCCTAGATGCTATCTGAAACAGTACTCTGGGATAACAAAAATCTGGTCTCACAATCATGTTTGCAAAAGAAAGAGGTTGGCAAAGAAAACTGAAGAAGTCCCAAGGCTTAAAATTTTTTCAACATATACCTGTAGTCAAATCCATGCAAGCTTTAGAAGCATGGGATGAATTTAAATCCTATTCTGGTAATTATGTTAGGAATATGAAGCAATATACAAAATTTTAAAACATCACCTCCTACTCATTTACACAGCAAAATGAGAAACCGTTTGAATCCTTGCCATATTTTTGAAACAAGACACTTTTATAAATTCAAATAATTTAGAAAGAGATTCCAAAAGCTTTTAGGTGCCTATGGCGTAGCTCAAATAGAATTTAGATGCCTGAATTCAAGTGAGTGAGTCACAAAAATTCTGCCTGTGGCGTGCATACCTGAAAGGCACCTAAGCTGTCATCAGCAGAGTTATTTAGGCACCTAAAGTACTTCTAATGCATATTCCCAGAGGCCTTCTTATCCTGGATGAGATGATTGTCTCAGCATAGATTTTGTTTCACGGTGTGTTTAGGCATTCTCAAAGTCGTTGTTCAGATCCTTTGTAAATCAGGGATGGCTGCACAATGCCTAGCCTGTACCAAAACCACTGAGCTCAGCACAAAGCAAGGAGTTCCTACGCCTACTGTTGCTCCAAAAGCATTTGCATGAACATCCTTGGGGGGTGATGCCCATCACTTGCATTGCATAAGAGGTGCGGAACAGCACCACTACTCCTAGACATCTTCTTTTAACAGAGTAAACAAGTTATTTGTACCCAAGCAGCAACTGAAGTGGCCAAGAGGGACTTCAGAGCTGTAAATCCCTCTCTCTCATAGGCACCTGAATCCCAGGGACACAGAGGGGGAACTTTAGATACATCTCTTGTTTCAGCATTTTCTCTGCATCCCTCTGCTTGTCACTCTGGCTGTTGTAAATCTCTCAACCCCGTGCCTGACTCTTTTGCGCAGCTGTACAGGAGAGTTAGGTGAATAACTCGGGACTGCAAATTTCTGCCTTTGAGCTGGACACTGGAAAGTCAGGTTGGATGTTTTCAGACCTGGGTCCCTGTGCATCTGGGCCTTTAAGAGTTTTCTTTTCTGTCCTAACACACATAATTGTAAACCAAATACGGGCAACCACTTGTCCAGAAATGCTAAATAATGACGGACTGTCCTTGTATTGCCATTCATTCCCTGAGAGTGTTTTATAGGCCTTATAAAACATCAATATGCATGAAATTTTGCAGTCAAAGGAATAATCTGAAATTTTGTGTTTTTATTCAAAAAAACCCAACAAACTTTTGGAGCACACCCCTTTTAAGAATTAAAGACCCTAAATAAAGCACCCTAGATCATAGCAATCTTACTGAGTATTCCTGCTGCTATACTGAAAATGTCTTTATGAGTGTGAAATCATTGCTAGGATGCTTTTAGTAAAGAATAGTATACTAGACAGCACAGCAATATTCTCTGTAATTGTGAAAAACTCTGAACATAGATCAACACTGCAACCAGCAATACAGGAACCGGGGCTCCAGTGAGAGCCAAACCTTGTGGAGCATCTCTGTTTGTCAGTATCCCGGCGCTATGGCTGGGAAGGACCACGTGGACTTGCCACTCTGCAAACCCACAGTATGTGTTATAAACAGCTAAAAGAGAGAAAAAAGAGGGCAGTTTGCATCTGTCATCTGATCACCTTAGGGCTGAAGGTTTTTCTCTTTCAGAATTAAGATAACAGCTACTAGAAGAACATAACCAGAAATGTGATTAAAACCAGCATATCCACAACAGACAATTTGAACGAGTTTTTAATATTGTAAATAAATATGTTCACATCAGTTGGCCAAATGTTTTCTCTACACAAAAACACATGAAAAGGATTGTGCCCCAAAACATACCTCCGGAAAACGTTCACATGTTGAGGGCAAGATGAGAGACACAGTCAAATGAAGGCCGTTATTTCTTTACGTATCTACTATAAGGGTGCTGTTCTCCTTTCACATTTATTCTGCTGTTTGTTTTGGGATATTTCCCCACTATGAAAACTCAAAACCACCCCAGTGGCAGATGTCCAGCAGCAGCCTCCTCCGCACTCTCTCAAAACCCGATCCCCTTGGTGGTACCACTGCTGCCCAGGCAATCATGCACTGTCCCATCCTCCTGAGAAATGACTTTAACAAGTCCAGGGACAGAGGTTGAAATTAAAGTTACAGTTAGCTTCAGCCATGGCATGTGGCAAAAACATAATTTCCATCGGTAGTTTAACTACTATATCTACCTCCTGGTGGCAGTTTCTAGAGCTCTTACGGTCATTAACGCTCACAAATATTTAGCAGTAATAACCTGCCAGAAATGTCACAGCCAGGAAGTAAAATGCTACACCCACAATTCTTTCTGCATTACATTTCACTATCATTAAAGTATAGCAAAACAGACAAAATAGCCTCAGAAAAGTTCGTTTAGCCAGTTAGAGAAAGACATGATTTTTTTGCGTGTGATACTGGCTTATGTATGTATCCATCTTCTCTGCCTGACCTTTTCCAGATCAGCCTCTGTTGTTTAGAAAAAAGGCTGTCTTTGATTCATGCTGGATTTCCACTCTACATCAAAGGGATTTGCATACACGGATCAAGAGATCAAAGACGCTAATAATCTGAAATCTGCTTGGTTGTGCCATTCAAACTAATACACTGGTAAGAGTTAGTTAAAGAAAACATATTTTTTTCAAAAGTTTGGGAAGTTTTCCTTCCAACTTTTGTTGCCATTCACAGTTTTGAGATGACACAGACCGCTAAATATCCCTAATTATCCTAACTCTCATGCTGGTTTCTGTCCTTTAGCAACTGACACTACATTTCATTTCTTTTTCAAAAAGAGAAATTGCGAGCTAAGAAATGTTTGCAGGATCTAAGCAGGCACTCTCAGTCTGTCAAGGCTTGAACAGACGCACAATTCATGAACTGAAACTACATGATATAACAACTCAACTATTTATTGACTTGATGAAGCAAAGCTTGTTACTAACAATAGCCTATTCAGACTAACGTTTCTTTTCTGATAAACACACTAAACCAAGAAAATATATGGAATTCTGATTTTTTGAAATACAGATAAACTTGGTTTAGTTGTTATCATAGACGGGAAACATTTTCTGGTTTCTTCTTCAGAAAATTTTGAGCTTAAAGTTTTCCTTTTAAAATACTTCTGCAGCTTTCCTTTGGGAAGATATTCCAGAGCTACAGAAAATACTTTACATCAATTCATATTCTCCATCATCTTGCTCATTTCAAGGTTATAACAAAGTTCATCCCAAAATGATGTCAATAATTTCTGGCAGTAAACATCTGTGTTCCTAATACACTGAGTAGTTCATAATACACATGACTCATATTTAAATCACTCATTCCAACTCTTTGAATTATCAAGTGGAAAACAAGAAGAATGGAACAAAACTACTGCAGTGTTTTAAGAGAAAATAAAATTTGGAAAGCTGTGATATTCTGAATAATCTCATAATAATTTAAAATGGTATGCAGCAACAGCAAAGACCCAGTAAACAGCCATCATGTTTTAAGTTGCGCTGTAATCCATGTTAGATTCTCAGGGATGTTGGAAAAGCACGTATCCTTAAATACGAGCAATGTGTATATTAAAAAACATATAGCTGGCTGAAAACAAGTATCAGTCAATACTGGTACAAAATTTGACCTCCTGATTTCACTAGCAAAACCAGAAAAATTGCTGTAATCACTGCATTAGATAAGAACAATGCACTGAATATATGTCAGTTTAATGCCTACTATGGATCTAGTTTTTTAATGCAAAGCAGACAGTGAACTTCTTTGCATGATTAAGAAGCATTTTGTGATGGACGCAGCTGCATAAACTAAGAGCATTCAGCCAAATGACTCAGGAGGCCACTGCCGCAGAAACATGTTTTTATTTGCGTAGGAAGCTATTATACGTTTAGTAAAAAAGCATTGGGGCTCTTGATTTCCATTTAATTTGAGTATTTAGGCACTTAATGCAAAAGTGGAGCATCTCCAACAGGAAGGATTGGTATATACCCATAAGAAAGCACAATGTACTCCAGAAGGGAGAAAATTCACTTGGGAGATCCCAGTACAAACTCACTTGGATAAATAAGTTGTCCAAGAGAACAATATCAAAGTTTTTAATTTGTCAGCAGTCTAACTTAATTACAAGCCTCTAGATTATCCTTAGGCGGGAACTACTTAGTTTTTCATGCGGGACTTGGTTGGTTTTGCGTGATATATCTGAAGAGACATGGAAACATGAGGGCGAGTGTCAGGATACATCTCTAGACCAGTGGGTTGGACGTCCTCCTGGAAATCCGCTGCCTTGGGTTCTCAGTAATGTTTCCATGTGAAATCATGTTCTCGGGAGAGGGAAACTGCTTTCTCCTGCCCTCTTGCCACACTCGGTTGGCTGGGATACTAGTCCAGAGTATGAGAAGATATAACTTGGCCCCCACACCCAACGTGAGCCCTGAAACCTGGGTAAATTCAGCCCACCTGAAATGATACGGGCGTTTCCCATCCCGCAAGGCTGGTTTCTTGGACAGCCTTACGAGGGTTGGGTAGCTGGTCCTGGAGGCCAGCCGACGTGCTGGCTGCCTCAGTGGCAAAGGAGAGCGGTGATGGTTCCTGCGCAGCCCGTGGGCCACGCAGCTGCACCAGGCACTGGTGGTGCTTTGAGATCTCAGCTGTGGGCAGAGTCTCAGTGGTGGGACTCCGGCCGGGTACGTCTGTGGGGACACAGGGACACGGTGCTGGGCTTGCTGTGCACTCCCGATGGGAGTGCTTGCTAGAAAATTGCCCTGCCTGCCTGGAGATTGTGCTTGGGGAAGGGCTGTCTGCTGGGAAGCAAAAAGCCATGTGCAGCTCAAGGATCCTCCAAATAGACCCCAAGGACAGACGAGCCACAGGGTGCCTTGCTCTAACCGCTGCTCTGACATCCAAGGTCAGCCAGGAAGCTTCCACTAACAGTCCCTAAATGTGAACACGAAGAGGCTAGAGGCACCATCTCCCAGCAGGTTGCTGGGACTAGTTCTCTTACTTACCCAAGATTATCTTCTCTACTGCCCTGGCTTTTTGATATGGGATTGCATGTATTTTGTGAAGATGATCTTCGTACTTCCCATTAGGAATTGTGATATGCACATTCCTTCAAATACAGCATACAGTTTGTGAGATCCTGTCATCAGACACATTTTATAAAATTAAAAAGCACAGGAATGCCACTATTTGTAAATGGGTATTGCAGAGAATTTGCAGCTACTGAGGAAACCACGTTTCTACTGCAGATCCTGCATAAAATCTTATATAGACATAACACTCCCTAGAAGTATCTTTTCAAATTATTATTGTTTTCTGCCTTCATCAGTTCATGAAAGCTCAAAAGAGCTAAATAAATTTCTTTTGAAAGGAATTACAAATTCTGAAGAATCAATAAATACAACTGTATTCCCAGCAGAACATATTTATATTGTGCTAGACATGGATGAAGATGCATTTCCTGTAAACTTAGTTATGAAAAAGACAGCTCAGAGACTACAATTTAATTACTATGATATAACAAGACATCTGGGGAAATTGCTAGATTGGCAGCTTTTGAAAGAGTTTACAAAGTGATTTTACAGAAAAAAAGGAAAAATTTTTTGTCTAGGGTATTTTTTGCTATGGAAGTTTAGATGTTTATGTGGAAAAGCAAGTTTGTCAATATTTTAAAACAGGAAACAAGAAAAAGATTAAAAAATAAAAGCCAGATATGAGGCAGTAGATGTATGCCACTTCACAAAACCAGGAGTCCTTTCACAAGCAAGTAGTTGTTCTTCCCTTATTGTATGGATAAGAGTTATAATAGATTCTATACCACAGTGTTTGTTAACATAAAGAACTAATAGGAGAAATTATCATTCTCTTAGCCTTTGAAAAATTACTGAGTGAGTTTATCATCAATGATAGTTCTGTATAAAAAGCCTTGTTGATTTTTTAACCTAATAATTTGTGTTCCATGTTCCTACAGTATTTACTTTATTATCAAAATAAGCAAACTAACCCTTGATCTTATTTCTCTTTGAATTCAAAATAACATTTTTTCCATTGTGTTTTTCTAGTTTAATGCTGGTGAAATTCCATTGAATTTATGAGCAGCTACTCTGCTATAAAACTGATAGAGTATTAAGCGTTTCCACTCAGCTTTTCTTTTATCACCTCAGATAAATAAAACCTTTTATAGAAATACACTCTATTTTTTAGAAAAGCTCTCACCTGTCTAGTTTCTTCTTCAGAAGCTTTTGTAGATGTTTACCCAAAGTTGGACTTAATGGTTGTTCGCTCCACATGGACAGATAAATAAAATGCCACCAATTTCCTTTATTCCCCAAATTCACTTCCATTCCTCAAAACGCGCAGATATTTCTTGGCTTTACAGCATGCCCGAAAGGTAACTTTGGAAGATGTATGTGACTGGCCAGAGTTACCAGCTCACCTTGCAAGAGCTGTCCAGGTCTTTGCAACACCAAAATCACGTGCTTTAGTTATAAGAGCCTTTGCAAAAAGGCACCAGTAGGAAACCAACAGATTTTCTTCACCGTATCCCACTGCTGCACTTCAGCACTCGAATGAAGTCGCAATCAACTGGGGTGCAGAGAAACTCCAGATATGCAGAGTTTTCCATAATGGTGCCACAAGCAGACACGAGGAAGGTGCAGACCTGAGGCCCACCAGCCGACTAGACATTAAACTCCTGTTCTCCATCTGTTGCACTGTGGCTTCAGATGGCTGATGACTCGGTCATGTCCAGAGAGAACCACAGCCATCATCTGGGCCACGTCAACAAGGGAAGCATAGTACACCACTTAGGAATAATTTTGCTCCTTTATTATTGTATTTATGAGAGGAGTGTTCTGTAATCTGGCCAAAACCCTTTACTGGTATCATCAGTAGCTGTGGAGAAATCAGAAATTAAGACCTTTTCATCACAGCTACAGCCAACCATCCTCAAGAAAAAATGTGGTGTACAAGGGACAATAGTAGCTTTTCAAAACCCCTGCAAATTCTTGACTTGAAGACAATGACGATCGTGCTGGGACCTCTGTGGCACCTCAAAGCAGCCCCAAGTCATGATGAGCTTTTTGTCCATCAGTGAGTGGCTTTGTCCTTCCACAAGCAGCATCCTTACGCAGTCAGCCAAGAAAAACTCCTAGCAGCTGTGTGTCATCAAAGTGGCACAAAATAGCTGGAGTGTCCTGCTGCATGAGGCAGCCGACCCCCTTGCCTGCCCAGATAGAGTTTGGAAAGATCTGATACATCCATTACTCACATGATGGGCATTACTCACTCCGAGTACAATATAGCAAGTGTTACTCTGTACTAGGATGACTACATGTCCTGCACTGACACTGTAATAAACAGAGTTATAATAACTCTTCTTTGGCAAGAGCTTGTGTCTCTCTTAGTGCCAGTATCACCATTAAAGCTATGTCTGCACGTTTAATCTCTCTGGCCGCTCTTTTTAGGCTGTCGGTCTTTTCTGAAGTCCATTTCCTTCCTTGCTGCGTTATCACTTATGACTGACAAAGGGCAAATGGCTACAACAATTGCAAACAAACCTCCTAAAACAGGCCCTGCCCTGAAAAGAATGTAATCTCCTTTGGATACAGACAAATTAATTGTTTATTCTGAACTTCTAGTTTCTTTACCCAACCTTTCCCCCCACTGGTGCGCAGCCACGGGAGCAGAGCAAACCTCGGCCCGACCTGTGGGGTGGGAGGGCAGATTGCTGCAGTCCCAGCCTCCCACCACGGATTGATTTTCCCATCTGAAAGGCGGCTGACAGGAAATGCGTGAGCAGCGAAGGAAGCGCCATCCCAAGGTTTTCCCCTACCACCTGCGTTGTGTTGGGCGTGTGAGTCTTGCATTTGCGATGCAGAGTATCCTGGCTGTAACAGCGAGGGTGGAAGTGTCTCTTTTCCCCCATCCCCTCTCAGCGCACCCATTACGGTGATCTTATCCGCGATGAGGGCTGCAGAACCCAAACTTTTCAGGCACAGTGAGCCCAGAACTGGGGCCTCTATCTCCTGATCCTCTGCTCAGGTGCACCCTGCCAAAGAAAAGAAGGCGGCATCAACTGCGGCATCACCAGAAGACGTGGCTGTTGCAGTGCCCAAGGGCTGGAGACTGGAGGACAGCCGGGATTGCTGCTTGGGATTTACCAGTGACACCCTGGCCTCTTCCAAATTCAAGAGTTCAGGATCTGTCCTGATTGCATTTCACACTGAAACTGCTTCTGTTTTCATATTCTCACTATAAGCCAGAATTAACTTCTCTACTTGCAAAATATTTGTTTTCTGAAAGTCTGGCCGTGCTGACCTATTGATATGACCTTGCCCAAAACAAAAGACATCTCTAAATAACTCAGACTTTGTAAGGAGTTGAGAGTGAACCACAGGTGAAATGTATTATTTTAAACTTCCATATTAGCAGAGAAAGACTTTGGCAGAGAAAAATAAAATAAACCTCCCTTAACCTTGTAGTTCAATTCCTTTTTTAGATAGCTGGCTTCACTTTCAAACAAGTTTTATAACAAGAGCAAATAAACTCAAAATATTTGATGGTAACCATCCAAAATGCTTGGAGTTTTTGACATGCTTTCACATGTACTTCTTGGCTGCTATAAACCGCAGGTTAGTGTCAACGTGAGTTTCTCCTGTCTGTTGCCCATCCAGATCCCCAGGAGGCAAAGGCACTTCATATCGGCCTTCCTGAAGGTCACATTTGCTCCTGCTCACACGTTCTGCAAATACAGAGCTCAGTTTCATATCGGTCAAGGCAGGGACCCTGGTAAACATACATGTTCTGCAACACCAGATGAGCTGTTATTATTCTGTTACTGTATTGAAATTTACTCTCTCTCTGTCCTGACTAATCAATCCACTTATGAATTCTTTTCTGCCCTCAGCTACCATAATTCTAAAGCTATGTAGCCCACTTGAATTTCCCATATACCTGGAAGAAAACAAAATCCAATGTTATTTACAGGAAGGTCTGAACCCTTATCTTGGACTCCGTGTGCTCACGTAACGGTTTTTTCATGCTTTTTTTCCTTCGTGCCTTTGCCCTTTAGTAAGTTCCTACTGAAGACTGCACAAATCAGCGCAGTCACTGGGGCCACCGCTTGTCCAGGCTCAGAAGTTCAACCATTCAAATGGCACGTACAAAAGCAAGGAGGGGTGCGAATGCTTCCACCTGCAAGCCGCAGGTACAGGTAGGAGCAACGGGCATTTTAGGCATGCCCAACTTGAGGCCAGTGTTTGAGAGAACGGGTCCCACTCCTCATGGTAGCTGTTACATTTACATATTGTGACAGGCTCCTGGCAGTAGGCAGCTGAAAGTGATGAGCTGTCTCAACAGATTAAAATTAAATTCTATTGAAGAAAACAACACACAAAAACTATGTTTCTGTGTAATCTGTGTGATTAAATGTTACTTGTTGCAAAGCTAATGTTTCTGTCACTTTCAATTACAGCTTTTGGAAGCTTTATTCTGCATCATTTAATCTCTTTAAATAACTCTCCTGTTCAGCTTTTTTATAGGGATTGGCACACTTAGTATGAATATTGCACTCCTACTAACTCCTACAATAACATCGCTGACTCTAATTGAGAATTATGTTAATTATATCTGCTCTCCCTTAATGCTTGCAAGATGAAAACTGAAAAGGAACAACATTAAAGGGAGTCACACTCAGGAACTTTTTTACTGGTCAAGTTATATTGAGCAGGCTCAGGTCACTCTTCTGTGATGAGCAGATGAAAAATTAATCATTTCTAAACAGTGACAGACATTTATTGTTGAACAATGGTTTTTCGAAGCATCCTCATTTTTTTTTATTTATTTACTAGTCTAAAAACTGAAGGGTTGAACAAATTTTTCATTTAGTTTTGCCGTTTTCAGGTGTTCTGACAAACGCTGAAATTGAGTGAAACTATAGTAGGGTTAAACAAATTACAAATTGTTGAACTAGTTTGAAACTCTTGAGGTAAATGAAGTTAGACAAAAATTCCTATTTTGTTGAAAGAAGAACCTTTGAATCAAGAGCAATATCAAAACTCATCTCCATGTCTACGTTTGCCTGAATATTTTTCCTCTATTAGTCTAGAGGAAATTATGATTTACGTGCAAAAAGGAAGCTACGCTTGCAATCAATGAGTAAGCGGAAGAAAGCGGGGGAGGGAGCTTTGCTAGCAAAAAAAAAGGGGGTTGTCACCAAACGCTGCTCTCCAAGGCGAGCTCTGCCACCTCGTGGGCTGCTGCCCTCTTACAGGGCAGAGCCCGGAGCTGGGGGCTCCGAGGAGACTACAGAGCAGTAGAGGGAGAAATAGGTCTGGGGGGAAGAAAAAAAAAACCCACAAACCTATTTAAAATAAATTTTATAAAGAGTTTCATTAACGTGAGGGATTCGAATCATAATTCTTAAAATCCCGCTCTCGTTACAACGGAAATCATGTCATCAGGGCAGCAAGGAATAGTTTTCTATCTGATTTTTCCAACTGGTATTTCCCGACTGTAGCTTTTTAACCATCATTAGATATGGTGCAGCTATTCAGTGTTTGCATTACTGGATCTGGGAGTGTTTTTCATCCAAGTCCATGCAAATCCCAGACCCCTGCAGGAACAATACCTGCTGTGCTCCAGCAGCAGACGCTGCCATCCTGACTCGCAGGTAAATGAATCTGCACAGACCCCGAAGCATCAGAAGTTGCAGCCTGGCAGGCAATGCTAAATGCAGCCATAATCCAGCTTTCTGACCCACATATACTTCTTCTGTAGCTATTTATCTTCTTCTTTTTTTTTTTTTTTTAATTTTAGACAGAAGTTCACAGAACTATTCAAATCACTGATTTTTCAATTTGCTGACCTAAAGAGAAACCTGAATAGAGTCACAAACAAACAAGCAAAATTGATTTTTTTTCTTGTCAAATGCAAAGCTGGAAAAGCAATTTGGATCAACCTACAAAATTTCTTTGACTGCAAAGAATAATCATCAAGGAGTTGAAAATACAAGCCTGGTGATTTCAAGCTGAGAACATTACTTAGTGAATGTTTCCTGTGTAGAAATGTGCCACTTTGGATATTCTGTGTTTTCAGGAAGAAATAAAACTACTAACAAATCAAGGCAAAATCAGCAAATACTTCCAGTTGTCCCCGATTTTAGCGTGTTCCTTATTCAACAGTTCTAGTCGAGGTGCATAGACAGCTTTTTGCTTTTGACTTAAGATCCTAACTGTGAACTAGCAGGACCAAACTGGGCAGGAGCGCTGGAGAAGTGTGGGCAGAGCCCTTATTATACAAGGGTTCCAGTGTTATCTCACGTCTCTGGCTTCCTGACCTTGATCAGCTACAAATATGTGATCCGTCACTGAAACAAATTACTAAGCCTTGCAGTGGAGAAAGTCTCGGTGCTGTAGAATGTGGCAGACACCCAAACAATGATGTCATCTTGTCACATAAATATAGCTGTCCTCCTTACATATATGTCATTTTAGCCATGTCACCTAGCTGTGTTTGCCTGTAATCTATCAGAGAAGGAACAAAAAGATTTTTTAATGTTTAATTATTTGAACTGAAAAGCCACAAGAAATAAGAAAGGCGAGAATGTCTGTGAAAACACCACATTTACAGGGATAAATTTTTGTATTACGGAGTTTGACTGTTCTTGGCTAAACAAACATGCTCAGCTCTTTTTGTTATTTTTCTATGACAAAACCAAAAAAGAGTGGCCTGGAAGAAAATTCTCAGGTATATTCATATGGCTTTGATCCCTTAGGTCTTATTTCCAATGTAAGCTGAAAACTTAAAAACATTGGGTGCTTTCAGGAATTGTAACTACTTGTCGTAAGATAAATCTCTGAATTTCTAGCACCTGGCACATTGCTAATGAAAACAAGGAGCTAAATGAGATGTGTACAAGAGATAAGGTTCAATTTTGTTTCTCAAGTAACCAAGCACATAGACAAATCTACCTGAACTGCTGGAATTCATTAGGGTAGAGTTAAAAAAACTAGGAGGAGGAAAAAAAATTGCATTTTAATCGATTTTAAGCAACATACTTGGAACAAAATTTATATATTTTATAGTTTTAAAATGATAAATTAATCAAATACACTGAAGCATGAGAGATTCTAGGTGACTGCTATTGCAGCTGCCTTTGTGTTGAAGGCATATACAATAGTTAAATAGATTAACGAGAGTTTAAGGGCAGTAGTAGATAGGCAGATAAGGAAGATGTGATTCTGATTCATTTATTGATGAGTCATATGCTACAATCATATTTCATTGATAGGGGCTAGGAATTAGCCAGACTTCTATGATGATACAAAAATACAAAACACTGCTACCCAACTAAATGTTTTTCAATGAGGAGTGTTTGTTTAACAAAAAACTCATACAAATTCCTGAAGTAATCCAGATTTTATTGTAAACTGCAGGGAATTTACATGACAGTTCCTTACACTTATTTTTATAATGCTCATTTAATAGTATGGGATTCATGAGATGGTTTTGAGGGGGAAAAAAATATCAAGGAAATAGCCTGGCTGAGGGATGGAAATGTCTTGTTTACCATTAACTAGTGGCAGAAAGAACAAAAGTCTGTAAAGTGATTAGGCAGAAAGTTAAAGATCTCCTGTAGTGGCTGGCAAAAACTTAAAATTGGGATGAAGAGAAAACCCCACCATTCCTGAAGGAAGCTGGACACTCTTCTTTCCCAGGACCATTAGCAGAGCATTTATTATATACAGTAGTACCGATGATACTTTAAATGAGCACTACGCATCGTATTTGTAGTCACTGAGATTTAAATCGTGGAAATAATGACCCCACTAGCTCACCAGCTGCATGGAAACAGCAGGAAATACAGTGTAGTTATCCCTCTGCATTCTGTCAACTGTTGTGTGACTCCTACTTTTCTCACTTAGGAAGGACTGGCTGCTCTAGAAAATATGATGTGTCACTGGACCCTTTAAAATGTGGTCAGCGTTCACCAAGATCATCTTAGCAGTCATATAATGAGATTACTTTAATCTCGGTAGCAGAAGCACAGCAAGGCACATTATTTGCACCTTTTCAGGGTGGTTAGGACCAGGAGCAATCTAGCTCAAAATTACTGAAATTCAGTATTTCTAAGGCGATTTAAAAAGGAAGTTGATGGACTCTTACCCTTGGTTGTTAACAAGAATCCACAGCATAAAACCCTCCCAAAATCATACCAAGTCTGATACCATAGTCCAGAGAGAAGACAACAGAGCAATAGAGGAAAGGAACTCAAAGGGCTGACAACATGCTGCCTTCTATTAGTAAGAGGATCTACTCAGCTGGGCTTGGGAAGGTCCGTCAATGCTTGCAAGAGGTCAGGCAGAGACTAGCGGAATACACACAGCTGCCGCTAGGTTTGCAACGCTTTACCTATGGGGAAATGACCTGATGCTGCAGCCTACTGCGATAAAATCTCCTGCTGTTTTGTCCTATATACTAGTACTTAAGTTTTTGTTACCATTCAAATTCTGCCACAGCGGGAAGCTGCTCATGCTGCATATTATTCTTACATTGGCCACAATTAAAAAACCTCCACCTCCCGAGTTTTTTACAAGCAACGATTTATTTTTAAAAATCAAATTAAAAAAAGAGATTATTTTTAAACAAACCCAAACCTGCGCATATGTGAGTAGCAGCAACTCTAGCAGAAGGAGCTAATTTGTTTTTCTCAATCAGCCTCATGCAATGCCATTTTTCTTTTTTACATCCCTGCACTGTTCAAAACACCAGTTTATGGCACAGCTCACAGGGCTTACAAATGCACTTTCCTTCAGAGTCTGGTATATATTCTCCTGAGGCCCTCAGACAATTACAGTAAAAAATAGAAGCATCAATTGCAATCTTTTCACACAGCATGGTATTACTCCTGCTGAGGTTTTAATTTGTCCTGAGACTGTATGTATCAGCAGTTTTTCAAAATTTCATTATAAACTTATATTTCATTTGGCCTAAAAGCCAGCTTATTTTCTTGTACGAAGGTTTCCCAGACACTGAAATCACTGTGGTTCCCAAGCTCGTGGGCAAAGGGGCTTGGGATTTAAGGATTCCAGAGTTGCCCAGATTGGTAAATACGGAACCTTGCCTGGCTGGGGAAGCAGCAAGGGGCTAAAGGACCTTACCCTGCACATAACACTACCAGCTCGCAGAGCAAGCAGCAGAAAGCATTAGCGTTAGCCTACAAGATTTTATATTCTGGAATACGGGCAAGGAGAAACTGGAAACTGGTGGAAGAAAGGGTGGAAAAAATCTCCCACTTGTATCTCTGTATGTTGTCTTTGCTATCCTGTCTAAGCCCAATTTTTCAAAGCCATCACCTGTTCCCCGCAAAATCAGTGGGAATTTTACTCCACTTACTATGACTGCTTGAAAAAACATCCATTCAAATCAGTGTGAAAATTTGAATTTACACAGATTTGCATTAGCTAGTACCTTCATATTTGCTTTTAATCAAAGAATCCCTCTTCTACTGAAGCTGGACATAGACTATCAAATATCTCTAAAAATCATAGTCCACATTAATAATAGTGACTCTAAGCAGGATCCGAAGAAAGCCATGCAACATAATCATAAAAGTTGAAAAAGAAGCTACATTTTTTATTTTCTTCACGTCATTTTTCTGAGGCACTCTTATCTTCTGTGTGATTTTCAAAAAGTTTTACAGAGTAATATTGGAAGGTTTCATGGGTTAATACGTCACTGAGAAATGATATGACAAACTTTTCTGGTATTTGGTATTTGCCTACAGCAATAACGGTTCCAAAGCTATATACGTTGTTAAGGGAGAGATTTTAAAATTCAGGATTTCCTTATATGACATATAAAAATCAAAGATGTCATCCAGCTAGATCAAGAGTAAAGCATCATTTAAATGGAACACACTTTGAAACAGAAAAAAAAAGGTTAAGGGCTGCTCTAAATTATTTTTTTAACAGGAAAAATAACCCTTATTACTTCCTTAACTCTTATCTCCTGCTATTCTAATAATAGAATATTATTAGAATATTCTATTATTTCTATTTAACCTTGCAAGTAATTTTTACAATGCTGACAAAGTGTAAATTGTGCTAATTGCATCTGGCCTCCTTCTTGGCAATGCTAATACAGAGGTGACGGAATTGCAGAATAACTTATTCTGTCACACCTGTGTATTTCTTAGTTACCTACAAAATAATTCTAAGATTTAAGAAAGACAGAATTCTAAATTAGAATGTCAATAGATCAACAGATCAAATCCTGTTTTGGACTCTGATCAGTATCTGATATTGCAGGATGAAAAAAAAGCCCTGTTCTTAACCATTCACGTATTTATCAGTTACTGCATGTGAAGAAAGATGTTCTTTCTGATCTTTATAGGCAATCTGCTTACTCTTTGATGCATAAGATTTAAATAGCCCTATTTTTACCTCATTTTATAAATTGAATATGAAATAATTAGGTTTACATAAATAATTCATCCACAGTATTTAATTGTTGGAAACAAACTTTGGACAATCCCTTTATTCTGAAATCACAGGATGACTGACACCAGCACGTACAATAGGGAAACAGAGAGCCGTACATTATACCGATGAATGATGTCAAGGACATGTACCATATGGTGTTCAATGATAAACAGAAGTTGGAAAAAAAAAAAGGAGAGGAAAGCAATGCCTCTTTACCTGAGGGTGCTTCTGTAACACTGAGCAGAACAGCTGAATGGCCAAGAATGAGTATTCCACTATACTGCTAAATATATTATAAAGTTACCAAGCTTTTAAATCTAATAAAGCAAAGTTTCTTTGTACATTATAGACAAAATCCTGAACCTATGGAAATCAACAGCAAAATAACCATCTCCTTCACTATGATAAAAGTTTCCCCCATTTCTGTAATGATTTAATAATTAAAGCTTTTGATAGTGCCAAAAACTTTAGGAGTGCCGTCTTTCAAACTTACATATCTGACTTTTCTCAGAGGTTCTTTGATTACTGATACAGTATAGGCTTCACATGTATCCAAGCAGCTACACAGTGAAGCTGATCAGCTGCCTTCTGAAATCACTGGAAGCTCTCGGAATTGCTTCTATAATCAACAGTTTGATAAACACAAGTTTTCTGAAAGAAAAGTGTATCTCCTAGAACAAAATTAATCCTTTAGATGTCTATTAGAAATAGACGAAAAATTCTGTTAGATATAGAAGCAAATTTTCTCTTTGTATCTTTAGTATTAACAAATTTTGATAAAGTACAATATGTAAGACAGGCTCATTGATGTGGCCTGAATGTACCTCCACATCGATGTCTCTGTCTTCTAACAGAGTCTTAAGCATCTAAAAAAACCCTTCCTTGATTTTTTTTACCTTATTCTAAGGCGCTTCTCCTGCAATACCTATATTAGTTTGTGAGTTTACACTTGTATCAATGCTTAAATAAATTTTCATGTGTGATATTGCTATAACTCATTTACCCTTATCATGTTCTCTTCTTGCTGTTTATTAGCTCCATTTGTTATGTCGCATTTAAAATTAGATTGGGAGATTTTGGGGAAGGAATCATTAGCAGGTTGCAATCAGAACTCCAATTATGTTGCTACTGGAGGGTGCTGAGGAAGCCATAGCTGAGTGAACAGATGTACTCATTTTTAATAGGAGAAGTCACGTCATCGTAAATTACTGCTCTATTTTCTAGAATATGGGCCAATTGAAGGACTTTCAGGTAAGAAGCGGTAACAGAACTGAAATTGAAAAGGCATGACACATCTGACATACTAAGCACAGACACTTCATGCTGCTGCTCAGACACTGCACACTGCTGCAGAATGCAAATAGACCCAAGACTTTTTCCATCGGTTACCAAAAAAGCAGCAGAGAGGCAGAGTTTCTGAAGAAGATAAACAAGGTGTTGACAGGAAAAGGTTCAAGAGAAAGGAAGGGTTTATTGCCTGGCAATGCTAAAAAATCGCAGTAGCTTTTTCTGGGGACAACATAATTTACCAGTAGAGGCACTAATGGCCTAAAATGCCAAATTTTTGCTTTCTAGAAGAAATAGTCGGCTCTGGCTGAATGGAAGAATGACAGAAAAGATATGGAAGCTAATTAAGAGCTTACTAAGCTAAGCAAGAAGCTTAATATGACAAAAGGGGCCTAGGTCTGTAGGCCCTGAATAAATACATAAAACTTGATCCTGTCTGGACTAAATCCCCACATACAGCAATGGAGAAAAATGATCAGTCTGAGCTGCAGACAGACACCGTATATCTGAGTTCACTAGATGCATGCACAATGATGGAGATGAGACTGAAGATAAATGTGGGAGAACACAGCAGCTGGACCAGGCAACTCTAGCTCACTATCCTGTCTCTCGCAGCAGCCAAAGATGCAGAGGACAGAGTAGAAAAGCAGGGCAAATTTAGAATAAGAATTTCCCAGGACATTCTCCCAGCCTTCAACAATTGTTCCAGGGGCTCTCTGAGCCTGATGTAGCTTCCACAAATTTAGTAAACATTTTTCTTCTGTGAGTTTATGTGGCCTCCTTCCTGAACTCAGGTGAACTTGTAGCCTCCACAGTATCCTGTGGCAAGGACTTCTGCAGCGTAACTATGCCCTGAGTGAAGAACCACATTCCTCTCCTTGTTTTGAACCTGTCAAGTGCTACTTTGAGTTCACGCCCCTTAGCTCCCACAAGCAGCATAAAAAATCAGTCTCCTGCACTCAAGGTTTTCCAGGACGGGTCAGTGAGTACTGAAGCTAGGACGAGGAACTCATACAATACTCATGTTTCTTTATACAGGTAAGTGAGGAAGGCCAGGAATGCATGTCAGCACTGTACCACTGATACTACCCAAGACTAAGCATGTTCCTTGGCATCATGTTGGTCCATTCTCACTAATGCTTTCTAAGCCAATGTCAAGGTGTGCTCTGGAGAACAGCACATGCTAGGGATTATCCCTAACAGGAAGCACGGAGAAGACTGCACCACGTCTGGCTTCCTCCACCTTACTCAGTCCTCCAGCACTACCCTAGCAGGTCCTTCATCCTCCAGTACATGCCATATGCACTCGTCTGATACCCCAGAATATGTCATACAGATCTTCAGTTTTGTGCAATGAAAACTACACTGTGGTGGGATGCAACTCAACCTTCACCTTATATGAGGCACTCAAGATGGAAAAAAACACATTAAAAATATTTATTATGTCTTAGACACTCCACCTGGGGACCAGAGGAGATTGAGGACCAAGTGTTACGTAGTCTGTAGGCTAGACACACCAAAGTCTGTATGTATCAGCTTCAGGCCCAGAGAATGGTCCCCAAGCCTAGTTTGATTTAGTAGCACAGATATAGTCTTAGTTTACATTTACACTGATATACCACACAGGGCCTGGGCCCGTATCATTCAACTGTTTAAATGATCCTTGGTATTTACCTAGGGATTTATTTTTTTATTTTTTTTACGGATTTTACCTACAGATTTTGGCTTGGGCCAATGAATCCGTACTCAAAGGGAAGCCTAGGTGTTGCCTGGGAGTAGCAAAGGTCGGGAGCTATTCTCAGTAGGCCCCATGGATAGGACAAAACATTTTGGTGTTCTGCTCCGTAACATTCACTGACAGCTGGGTCTCATTAGCAGAGAATGATCACTCTGTTTTTATTTACTGGTGTAGATGTTGGTTGGGATTAGCAAGTCAAGGACACATATAGAACCATACAAATTTATGTAGCTTTCCAGACATGATCTGCAATGTCTAGAGCAGTCAAGTGGAACCCATTGGCCACGTCCAAAAACACGTGCTGGCAAGATATGCCGATCTTGCTCTCTCCCTCTTTACCTCTTCCTATAAAACTTGCAGGAATCTTTTAGCTACAAAGAACTCATCTCAGTTCTAACCTCTGATACCGACTTCTAATTAGCCACCACACAAGGATATTGCAAATCTCTAAAAGAAAAGATGCCGCTGTCTAGCGAATGTAGTAGAAGAAGAACAGGTTCTAGAAAGGAAAATTTTATGGGAGGCAGCAAAAGTGACAGCCTGTGCATGTGTACTTTGAATGCTACTCATAGCCACAGGATCCCTGTATATAATTGCCTTAATGACGAGCTGTTTAGAAACAGGGAGGTCCCTCATCACCCAGATCAGAAGCTATGAAGCAGAGTTTACAAAACTATCAAGAGTGCTCTTAGGCCTATATATGAAAAGGAAATAAAGACAAGTCAGCATCTGACAATGCTGACAACAAATCTGACAAATCTGACATCATTCTGACAATGTGGCTCTACAAGATTTTAAACTGACTGAAGTTGGCACAAGCATGGTCGTGCCAAGCCTTTACACCCAGCTGACTCTATGGCAGGAATTCCAGGGATCTAGACTGGTAACAAACTGGTTACTTTTAATGCCCGTTTAGCTCACTAAACCAGCTTCTCATGGAATTAGATAAGCATAGTAACAGAAAAGGGTAAAGGGTAAAAAGTTATGGGGGGGGGGAGAGAAAGAAGTGCGGCAGCTACAACTTAGATCATTTTAAAATATTATAAAGTGCTAGCTTATGAACCTTGTTTCTCTGCCACAAAACACAGTGCTGTCACATACATGCAGCTAGAAAATAATCTATAAATTTTAACAGCTGCATCTTTGAAGGATGAGCTTAATGGTTCTTCAAGGTCTGTATACCCTGATGGTTTAAACTGATGGTAGACACCTGAGGCAAAATGAAAGAAGAGAACAGCTTTGCCATGAATACAACAAATTATTCATATGAACTCAGTCCTACTTCCACTGAAGTTTAAAAAGAGGTGCTTCACACTGTTGAAGATGAGTCCTTCTCTTCACTGTAAGGAGATGTAAATTCAGACAGATACCTGAAGAAGTGGAAGGACAAAACAGATGAAGAGAACTAATGCAGAATATTTACTTCATGTATTATGTCTTATTTTCTCTACATTCAACAGCATAGCAATCTGTTCAAGGTGTGTTTAACATTTAATGCTGGGTTCTGCATTGTCTATTTTAACAAACCCCACTAATTTTAAAGTAACCTTGACTAACAAAGATAAGAACCAGAGGAGTGATCAGAAGACCATATGACACAGTTTTCCTTTTGTCGGACAATAAGAAAAGCAGCAGCTTTGTCACTACAGAGTTGTACTACCGGAGAACAGGAAGTCAATCATCTCAGCTCAGTACAAGGAGCTCTGGGACCGTGGTTCATTCCAATTCACATCAACAGCAAGACAGCCGTAGGAAGACGTATCAATACTAATAGCTTTTCGTGGTAGGTATTGCTTTGTGGTCATTTTCCAAGCCCACAGTTACGTTACAGTGTTCCGTGCACAAGTCTACTGTTACAGATAAATCCGTGGTAACCATTTTAAAAACTAAATTTCTATTCCAGATTTCTTTTGTCATTGTGTATCGGACATTTTAATGTATAAACCCAGGAAGCATAGCATGATGTAGCATGCCTTGTTGTTATAGACGTGTTTGTAACAGAAATACATTTACATTGAGGATATAAGAATGCACTGCTTTTAATCGAAAAGGAAAGTGTGAGTTTAAATTGTTGTTGGTCATACATCTTGTATTACTTTTCATCCAGATTACAGAGAACTATTGCCATCTCAGTAAGCAGATGCCACCTACTTACATACGAACAGGGCTGGCCTCAGATTAGCTAGTAAATCTGAGTAAACCTCCAATGAGCTTACTGACTAACTACAACATCAAAACTTGAAAGATAAGCAAACTTTACTGAAACTGCCATTGAATTTAAGATTAAAGCTCTTCTGAAAATTAAGAGTCTCAGGAGAAAACTAGGAAATTCAAAAGCTTCGGTATGTCCATCGATTCAACAAAAATGTAATTGCTCTACAAGGGAGAAGACAAATTAAGAGACATAAGTAAGAATGCTGAGGCCTGAATAAAAGAGATCATACAAACATTATTTGATGATTTTATAGGAGATGAAATTATGGTAGTCAAACTCTGAAGTATTAGTGGGCTCATAAAACATAGCATATGCTGTAGAACCTTTGAGTTTCAGTAAATGTATGAAAACCACAATTAGGGAAAACCAATGCAATGCGTTCTGCCAATGGCACAGCATAGATACAGGTTTGGATAACTTCAGATTATAGCAAGTTCCTTCATAGGAATGTGATGGAAATATCTTTTTTTTTTTTTGTCCCACATTTATTGCCATCTTTGGAAATACACCAAGATGTGTGCATTTATTAATATTCTATGAATTCAAAGAAGCTGGGCTATTTATCATCTGAAGGAAAGGTTTTTAAAAAAAAAAAAAGAAAAAAAAGAGTTATCAAATGTTAGCAATCTAGAAAACACCTGATAGCTTAGCCACATTAGTTAGAATATTACAGTCAAAGCTAGCTAGGAATTTTTGGATGTAACTTCTTTCCTGTACATTCATCTGTCTTTTTGCAAAACCACATTATTTTTCATGAATTTTTCATTGTAAAAGTAGCTCAAGTCAATAAAAAAAAAACCTAGTTCAAGTACTGGTGAGAATGGAAGAAAAGACCCCCACATTTCAAAATAATTCATAGTCCTTCATCAACAATATCTACCCTTGCACAGAAGAGACATGTCATATGTCAATATCTTCACAAAAAGATTTCCTAATTACAGGTCAAGCACCAATATTTGTTCACATATTTAAATATCTGACAAGATGTCTTTCTTTAAAGAGCTTCATGGTTAGTTTCCATAAGGAACTTGTATGTCTTATTTAGAATACATTCACTAAATATTTCTTAACTTACTGAGTTGGTTTCAGAACACCTTTAAATTCAAATCTGCAATCCGAAGTGGACAATAGTTTCCTTTGTTCCAGTTCTCCTCGTATTGCAAAATGCAGGCTGATGAAAGCTGAAGAACATGGCTGTATCTTTTAGTCAGTGACCTTGTAAATCTCAGGGGGAAAGACCTAAATTACAAATGAAAATAGCCTATGGTTTTATCAAAACCTCCAGTAGAAAATAAGCATGTATTCAACATAGCTGTAGTTCACCTGAAGAACAGATCTGTAACTGTACATGTCCCCAGATGGATGTTTGAATTTCTGTTCAGAATATTTTAAAAATTTCAACTGTCTCCTTACATTTTTCTATCATGATTAACTGTGCTGCTGCAAATCTTGCTTAAATGTGCAGTTGGACAATTCCTAATGGTAGAAATAAAAAGTCTTAGGTTTGCACAGCTATGCACAATTGAGGCCACAGAGGCCTAAGAACAGCAATACCTATCTCATCTCCTTTTCTTCTAATTCTCCAGGCACACTAGAGACGAGGGAAGCTGAGCAGGGTCTGGCCCTTAGCAGCAGGAGCTGGAACAGGAGGAACTACTGATTAAATTAGAACATTTTATAATATTGCCAAGTGTCCCGAGTATCACATGAAAACGTGATACTTTTGCCTTTTTAAATACACATTATTTTAATCTTTTGCAGGTGGACAAGTGTAGAAAAGCTTTTCCAGTAATAACTGACGGACAGGATGTATCCTCCAATTAAATGTTATCTCTGTAGCCTTTTCCATAATACACCCTCAGCGGCTGCAAAAATGTACTGTCTTACACTTCTTTTGTTTCCTTCGTCTTTGCTTGGAAAACTTCTATGTTTTTATTACTTTGATTTTCCAGATTAAATAGAAGATCGCAAGATAAGCCATTAAACTGTTGAAGAACTAGGATGTCTTGGTTTTACATCTCATAGAAAGAAACAGCTTCTTCAGTGCTGCCAATCTATACGATATCTTTATTTTAGATTTTTATTTGGCTATCACTGTTAATGTTGTTCTTTCCACTGTCACATTCAATCTGCATGACATCAGCATGCCACCAATAGAACAGATGTCACTTTATTACGGTCTCTTTTTTTTTTTTAATTGTAATTAGTGATCTGGTCTTTCTTGACGTGCTACAATTTCCTTACAGCAATACAGGCACTCAGATGGGGACGGGGTGATATAACCTAGAGTGACAGCCAACAGAGTGGCAATAATCTACTCAAATATTTGAAACTGAAAAGAAAAATCTATCTTGCTCAGCTAAGCAGCCTGAAGGATCAAAGGATGCCAAATAGTCTTCTGTCTGAAAAACACGAGTTGCTGTACAACAAAATGGTACTTGGACTTGTTAATGGCTACTTGGATCACAGCAATCATGCTGTAAAGATCTTTTAGGAGGTTAGTATAATAACACTCTAATTTGATCTAACATAATTTCAATAATTGGTTTAAAACTAGTTTAAAAAAAAATATTTTTTTTTTAAACGCTGGACCCAGGTCTTACAATTTTACTTCAATTTAGGTACAGGATGGAGTTTCTTTTATAGTGCCTGACACTGTGTCACTTTCTAATAAGATGGCTGCTGATAGTAAGAGGCTCAAAATGCCATTTGTAGTTAAAATCCCTATTTTCAGATACATTGTCTAGTTTATTCATGCAGAGAAGTCATTTTACCTTTTGACCTCTCTGCTGGACTGAACAAAACAAGTGAAGACGTATTTTAACAGTCCTTATATTTGAGTGAATTGTGACTGCAGCTGGAATTGCCACCGTCTACTGTATTATTCACATTAATTTATTTGTAATACACTTGGCCAAGTCATTCCATTTTGGATATTTACTTCTTTTTGTTTAGATTTATAGTGAAGTTAAAAAATTAATGAAGTAGAAAATCAAAGTGTTCTAGAACATTTTAATCAGATATAAAGTACCACAACTGCAATGCCTCATGCAGGCCTGTGTTTTAAAATGATAAGATTTTTACTTAACAAACTAACTTTGTTCATCTGCTTAATTAGTTTTTACGGCAAGAAGTAACTTAACTGAAAGCTTAAGTGTAAGGCCATGCTTAAATGCATTGCTGAGGTAGGGCACAATTCACAGCATCTTCTCCTCAGGATAACAAGAAATCCTGTGGAAGTTTAATGACCTAATAATAAAAAGAGCTTAGGGCCCTTTCAGGGATGGTACGTGTCTTCACTCCTTGATCTCGCTGGGAGATTAAAGTATCTAAAAGCCCACTGGACTGAGTCCTACCTGCTTAAGTCTGATCTCACCCAAAAAGGATTTGTTTTCACTGGTACTTTGAAAGGCTGGAGAATCTGTCAAAGCACTTGCTGGAAGATGCCATGCATTAGTAAAAGCAGTATCTCCGGGCGCTGGAACAACTGAGTAGGTTATAAGGAGTTATCACAGAAGTTGCAATTAAGTTAAGCTTATGACATGGATAGACACAAGAAGAATAGCACCTCACTCAGAAATTAATAAAAGGTCAGGTAAATGAGCAAAGGGTCTGAAAAAGCTGAAAAAGGCTAGCCATAAATATTGCTAGCCAAAGAGAGTACAAAAGGAATTAATGGTCAAATTCAGAAATTACTCTCAGAAACAGCAGGTGCTAAGCAGAGAGAACAGCCACACATAAGAAACACTGTTGACCCACAAAATGTAAATGTAGAAAATGGCAGAAGAACGGGTCACTCTGGTGCTGAGTGGAACAAAGGACTCAGAGGTAAGCATTGGGCAGGATATTGCTGCTGCAGCGTTCACAGACTCAGTCATGTACAAGGGCAGCACTGACAAAGCAGTACAAGGTGAATTTGCCAATTCATGGCAATCTGCAAATAAAACTGATTCATGAGTGCCTACGAGAGTTAAGTAACATAACTATTTCATATAAACAGGTAACATGGTACTAACTAAAGTGTTCTCTCTTTGCCCCCACTAGGTTTATGTGATTTTTATGAGAAACTTTAATGTCTAGGTTAATGAAGCCATTATCTTCATTATGCCTTTCTGACTGTGAATAAATGTGAACACAGAGCTGTTAAAAACACCAACAGCCACGTGAACTTTTCATCTGATTGTATCGTTTTCACGGAGATCATGGAAGTAAAAAAATTAGGCTGACACATTTCAGCCTATTCATGTGCACGCCCATGTTTTATTACTTTAAGAAATTCTACTTTCAAATAATACTGTTTCTGCATGATGTTTCATTTATTAGGGCTACTACACAAAGAAATAAAATGAGAATTTCTCTATTACATACGCATCCTGTATGCTCTGTTATATATGTATCCTGCATGTAATTTTGTACACACATACAGTGCATATACGTAAAGCCACACACACAGATGGAGCTTGGAAATTCACCGTGCGATAACGTAGATTGCGGGCAACGCATTGATCTCTAATGAGGCTGCAAGCCTGGGGTGACACCAAGACAAAGAACCTCAGGGCCGTATGTTCCCCTGCCACAGGAAAGCGGCCTCTTTGTGCCGGCCATCTGCAGAGGTCGAGAGGCCGTGCGCAGGCCGCTGAACCTAGCCAAGGGTTCTGTTCCATCAGCGCCTTGCTGCTTCCGTGCCGGTTGGGCCATCCCTATGGGAGCTCACCTTGCATCCCACTTCCCTGATCTAACATGCCTTCTGCCGGTGCTGCCCCGGCCGCTCAGCCCGCTCCGCTGGCCCGCCATTGCCAGCCTGCCCCTGCCGCCATCACCGCTCGCCTGAAGGAGCAGCCTGCCACTGGTAAAAATAAATAAATAAATAAAAACCTGAGTTAAGATCAGTAAAAGTGAGTTTGCCACGAAGAGGACGCGGCCTGCTGCCGCAGGGCCCCAGCGCTGGCTGCAGCGCTGCCGGGCCGGCCACCCCCCGTCCCCTCTGTGGGGATGCGTCCCCAGCGCCACGAGTGGGCTCCCCCGGCGGCGCCCCTACACGGACACGGCCGGGAGACCCCGCCGCGGCCAGACGCCGGTAGATGCAGCCGCTGCCCGCGGGAGCTCGAGCTTTACCGCTTCACACACAAAACCGGCCGGGGCACAGAGGGAAACCTGCCATTTTTGGTTGGGGGAGGGAGGGAGCCCACCGCGTGGGGGCGGGGCGGCAGCGCGCTTCCGCCCCGTCCGCGGCCGCTGCTGCAGCGTGTCCCTGGGCGGCCGCCGTAGCTGCCCCTTCGCTGCAGCCGCTGCGGGCCGGGGCTGCGCGCGCTTTTCAACCGCCATGAGCCTGTGGGTGGACAAGTACCGTCCCGGGTCCCTGGGCAGGCTGGACTACCACCGCGAGCAGGCGGCGCAGCTCCGCAACCTGGTGAGGGGGCGCCCGGGGCCGCCGCCGCGGCCTCCCTTTGGCGGGTTCCGCCCGCTGCCGCCGCGGCCTCTGGCCCGCGGCCTCCAGCCCGCGGCGGCGGGAGCCGCCTGAGACGAGCCCGCCAACGGGCCCCGCTCCTCCCCGCAGCGGGCATCCTCCCGCCGTCGGGGTTCCGCGGCCCGTAAGTGGAGTCTGTGGGCCCGCAGGGCAGGGGGTGGGAGCCTTCCCTCGCTGCAGGCCCCGGCCTTCGGAGGAGCTTACTGGCCCGGCGCAGCCGGTGGGAAGGGGGTCCGGTGGCACCGTGCCCCGCTGGGGAGCGTGGCCTTTAGACTGAGGCCACGTCTGCGATGTGCGTCCGTGATTCCTGCTGGTTTTAGCAAAGAATGATCAGTATCCCCGAGAACAGGGCTTGCTTTGTTTACTTAAAGTTAGGTGAAGTTTTAAGATGAGCAGCTGGGAATAAAACCCAGGACTATATAACTGCTTGGATGTTAAAAGACTTACTTCCCTCCCCCCGCCCCCCACCCCCGGTGACCTGCTGGCTTTTCTTCACTAGACCGATTCACTCCCTGGGTTTCTCTGTGACTGTTATATCTAATAAGTGCTAATTCTGACTGTGGGGCTTCGTTTGATGTTCTCCAGGTCATGCTTTTTAGCTTTTTGAGAAACAAACATGTAACTTCATTTAAATACAGGCGACCTATTACTCGTTTGCCTGGATTCAAGGCTTGCAAATGAAACAACAAAGTAGTTATATAAATGTATATATATTCATAACTGTACTTTTGCTTTAAGCTTTGGTTTAGTCCTCTTTACCGTCTGTTTATTGCAGCAGTCACTCTGCAAACCTTGGAGAGCATGTAAATACTGGGGTGTGTTTTTGTTGCTTTTTGGGTTTGTTTCTGTTGGGCTTTTTTGAGGGGTGAGGTGTTTGGAGTTAAGTGAGTTACATATGGTCCTCAGAAAAAGATGATAGGAAATATTGCTGCAGGAAAGAAGCTCGGTTCTGATTCTAGGTACTATGTTGTGGCTTGGCTGCATCTGGAAAAGTCATTTCACGTGTGAACTTGATGAAAGTGGAAGGATGATTACTCTCTTATAAGAAAAATATTGTTGTAGCTAACTAATCTTTTTGCTTTGTGTTCAGGTTCAGTGTGGTGACTTCCCTCACCTGTTGGTGTATGGACCGTCAGGAGCTGGAAAAAAGACGAGAATAATGTGTTTGTTAAGGGAATTGTATGGTGCAGGAGTGGAAAAACTGAGGATTGAACATCAGAGTATAACGGTAAAAAAATAAATCTCCCATCTCCTGCAAAGTAATGTGGATATTTATATACTAGTATATTTCTGTTGTGAGACCTTTGTATTTATTTGAGTTTTAAATTATTTTTTTTCAGTCAGCATCTTCAAGATCTTTTATGTAATTAAACAGACTAGTTTGGTTACTTGAACAAATGCTTTTGCCAGATATTACTGTTCCGCAGGTCTACGTGGGTGGGAGGGTGTGAGGGTTTTTTGCTGGTTTTGTGTTTGGTGGGGTTTTTTTTTTCCCCCCACAGGTCAGTTTGAAGAATGGCAAGTGTTGTAGTAGACTAGCTCTCAATTAGATGTATAGAAGTTAATTTGTCACTAAAATGTTTTTTAAATTATTAACACTGCTTTTCTTATATATGCAAGTTCTATCTTGTTTTCTTATTTTCATAGTGACAATTTCAGCATTAGGAGAAAATTATTTAAATTTTATCTGCCTTGGTCATAGGCATTTAATTCATTATTATTGAAAGGTTATGTTATCCATTCAAAATTCTTGTTATGGAAGGCTTAACCAGCAAGGGGTTATCAAGCTTTATTGATAAGTAGGTTATTTAATGCTTGCTTTTTAATTCTCAGTGGTGGAACAAATATGATACTTGGATTGGATGATAGAAATATAGGGTATGTTTAGCTGTTCAGACCCAAATTTAGAGGTGATAGAAATACTAGTGTTTTCTTTAAACCAAGTATGGACTTAAAATCCTTTGCTGAGAGAACTGAACAGCCTCTCCAAGCTTGGCCACAGGTTTTTGCTCGAAAACTTTTCTTTGGAGGGACAAGGTATCATTTCCTTTAAACAGCTAGTTTCAATAATAAGATTTCTTGTTACGAAACTCAATAATTGGAGTATGCAGTAATATGTACTATGTGTTGCTACAATAGTCATCACTGTTATTATTCTGCAGGCTGGATGATATGTCAGTACTCCTTTTTTCCTTTGGGGGTGGTGTTGGGGGGGGTAGGAGATGCTCAAGTCTAATGTCTCAGCAGTTCTTTGATCTCTGAGACTTTTAGTTTGCCTGTGATCCAGTCAGCTGTAACCTGTAAGATAAATTTGTGCATCAGGTTATTAGAACACTTTTTGAAACTTAATATGCTTACTTTCCACATAGGCACCTTCTAAAAAGAGAATTGAAATTAGCACCATTGCAAGTAATTATCACCTGGAAGTTAACCCAAGGTAAGTGTACAGTAAAAATGTCCCACTGAATATATGCTGCTGGCCATATTGAAATTGGCTTCAACCTGGGTATATAAGGGCCTCATTGCCCAATTTATTGCCTGAGCAAATTAGCTAATGGTTTATCGTTTTGGACTGCAAATGGGAGCAAGGAGAGGATTTTTAATTGAACAACTCTAAATGAACAAAAATTTGGATTGCTGTTTACTAAAGGTAGCGATGTTCTGCTTAACTAGCTATATAAGCATGCTGATGTTGAGGACTGGGTAACAAACAATTCTAGATTCAGAGATTTAACCATTTAGGTTGAAATTGAGAACTTGTATTGGAACCAACACCGCCGTATTGTTAGTTCTCTCACAAATATAAAAATAAAATCATTTGAAAGTAAGCAAGGTTTACCCGGTAACTCTTAAAATAAAGAGCTTAGAGCACGGGGGAAAACACAGCACCACAAAATACTGGGATCCTGTCATGAGTGAGGTCAGATGTTGATTTAAAGGGCAGAAGCTAATGGTGTACTGTATGTCGGCTTTGACAGTTGTGAAATTGCTGGTTCACTGACCCAAAGTAAACACTTGCATTTACCTGAAACCCTTTAATGTTGCTTTAAATCACATGAAGGTAAAGGGAGGCTTTGGTTATGTTGGCTTTGCTGGGTTGCAGTTATAAGAAAATGTGTATCCTGGAGTAACTTTCAGCTTTGTGCTTGTTGCTATATCTTTTCTCACATTGCTCTGCATTTTAGAAGCTATTTGCACGTACCAGGTGCTTGTAAAAACCTGGTACCTTAAAAACCTTAAAAGCTTGTTCTGCAACTCATCTCTGTGTATTGCTGGGATTCTAATACAGCCCTACTGACCAGAGCATGAACCTGCATGTGCTGTGCTGTCGTCTGTGAAGTTTGACTGAATTATAGTACTGTGAAATCATGTTGTGCATCTTGAGTAACATGGAACATGATAAATGGCTCACAAGGAAACAAAATTAACTTCTGGGAAGGACTCTGCGGGCATTGAATTTATTATGGAACTTCATTAGATAGAGCTTTCTTTTTCCTCCAAAAGGAGGGCATTGTTTGAATTCCAAAGCATTGTCTACTTGTCACTTGACTAGCTTGAGTAGATGCTTTAAAAGGGGTTTTCCTGAGAAAGTGGGTAGTAGAAGAATTAAGGAACAACAAGAAGTAAACATTTGTAGCTCTGCCTTTGTTTGTTGGTTTCCTGGAATGTTTGCTGTGGTCATATAATATCAAGGACCATGAAATTGTAAGCCTGGGTTCTCTGTTACTGCAGAGAATAATTTATCTTGAAATATTGGGAAACTATTTTAATTGCTTGCCATCTCCAAAAACTGGCCTAGCTCATAAGTAGAACCATTTTGTTTTGTTTTGCCTTTTTTTCCCCCCTTTCACTGTAATCACAGGTCTGCTCCCTCGCTGAAGGGCAGATTTCTGCAGCCCAAGTCAGTGTAGCCTATTTAGCAGACTGAACTGTGGAGCTAATGTGCTTCTGTGCGTTCTGCTGCCTCTCCTTGGCAAGAATGGGGAAGGTCTGGTTGAGTGGTGACGACAGCAGAATGGACAAATGCCTTTTTCATTTGCTTGCTGGTGAAATATTGCAGAGCTACTGCTGCCTCTGTGAAGGGGATAGTCTGGGGATGCTGGAGTGTGGGGTTTTCCCCCTCTTTTTCTTTGCTTTTTCAGTAGTCTAGCTTGCAAGTCAGTCCTCAGTGGTTGTCAAATCTGAGTCAAGCTAGCTAAGCTACTAACCTGGGGACTGAGAATGTTGTGCAGTACTACTCTAGGGGACAGTAAGGAGAAGAGGCAGGAAGGAAATCTAGCATTTTTCCATGTTCTCCTGCCTTCTAAGAGGAAAGTTAACGACCTGTCCTGTAATAGTATCTGAGTATTAGTCTTTTACTACTAACTTTTACTTCATTGTGTCTGCCATTCAAGTTTACATTAAGTGTGTAAGTTGTTCATAGCGTGACACCTAACTTTCAGGGGAAAAAACCCCAATGTATTTACACCAGTCCTTTGAGTCAGGCATCCTGTTGCATTGTTAGACTTAATTTTTCTTCCCATAATGGGTAAAAATGTTCACATTACGTGTCTTTTCCCAAATTACAAGTAACGAAAGTTTAGATTTCTCATACCAGAAAAATAAATTCTGTTTTAAAGAGTTAATAAAATAATTGACAACAGTTTCACTACTTCCCAGTACAGTGCTTCTAATCCAGCTGTGCCTGCGTAAGCTTTGGGTTCTTTTTATTGTTGGGAAGGTAACTTTCAACAAAGTATGTGTGTTGAGCTTAAGTCTAAACTTGGCAGCTTCTGAATTCTTTTGGCATTCTTATTTGACCAAGGGGCTGCTTAGGATGATGTATTTTGTATGCAGTATAAAAGTGTTTTAAAACAAGTTTTGTTCAAACTCCTGGTGCAGTGATGCAGGAAACAATGACCGTGTAGTAATTCAGGAACTCTTGAAGACAGTAGCACAATCCCAACAGCTTGAGACAAGTACTCAACGAGATTTTAAAGGTGAGTAAACACAGTTAAAACCAGTCAAAGTACTTTTTAAACTTGTTTTTCAGAAATTTCTGCTGTTTTATTTGTACCTGTATATTACATGAGGGCACACACGAACCTTTCCCAAATTAAACAACTTCCCATTTTTTTTCCACTGTGGAAATATCTTGAGCGATTAAATACTTAGTATGAGATTGTGTTGGTTTCTTAGGAGGATGGGGTGAAGTTGAATGACTGTGGCTGGGCAGAGGGAGCTGGGATTCCTGCTGTCTTTTTCCCAAGTCTACCATTGAAATGCTCTGTAACTTAGTTTAATAATCTACAGTAGTAGTTGAGTTACGAGCTACTGAGGCTTATATTGAGTTGAGGGGCAGGATAACCATGTTGTAAATGATGCTGTGTAAGTTGGGTGTTAGCTGCTTATTTGTAGCGTTTTGGGGGATAAGCTATCATAGGCAGAAAGTTTAGAAGTGTTTAATCCAAGTGTATGGAAGGACACTGGGTAAGAAAATGAAGAAGGCTTTTGCTGAGTTTTCCAAGATGCATGTTGCTACAACAGGCTTATTTTTCCTCCCCATAACTAAATTGAAAGCAAAACTAAAAACAAACTAAATCAAAATCAGAACTGTGTTACAAGATTGAAAGAGAGGGGAAATTTTGTCAGATAGAGCAAAAATTAATTGAAGATGTTCACAGATTTAGTACTTGTGTCTCATTTTCCTCGCTGTTCGCAGGAAATACTGTATTTTACCTAAGCTGCTAGATACTGATTGGCTCTACCAGTTACTGCTGTACATATCCTTACAGCTGCAGTCATACCGTGCACCTCAAAGTATCTGGTAAGATGGTTGCTCTCCTTAGGCTGTATATATAACCAGAAGAGAAATGGGAGAAAACTAATGGGTGGATTTGTTCCTCCAGGCTGTTCTCATTGGACCATTCAGAGTACTGAAATGAGCCACCTATGGGTTGCCTACGGAGCAACCTGCAGAAGGTAGCTGGTTAGGTTAGCTGCTTCATATTAGGTGTCTCCTGATTGTTCTGAAGTGTTTTTGATAAACTTTTTTTTTCCCCCCTCCCTTTAAAAGACCATGGAAAAGTGCTGCAGCTACAATAACAAGGCAGCTTTCTACTACTTCTTTGTTAAGCTGTGTGCTTTTAAATAAAAAATGTATGAGAGGAGTCTTCAAGAAATTTGTGGGTTTTGATATGTCCTCTTGCCATAAATTCTTTTGAATTTCTTACTTAAAAATTCTGTTAAAAGTTACTGTACTAATTATCTAAGTGAAAGCTGCTATGCCTGAGTGGATTATTTCTTGGAACTGAAGTGTTGCAGGCCCTGCTCTGAAGAAATTGACATTCCAGGACGTGAATATAGGGTGAGAAAGAACAGAAGATTATGCAGTTAAAAAGGCATGCGGGTTTTCTTAATCTCTATTTTCCTGCCTGTGGAACCATACTGCCTCTTTCTGCATCTTTCATTTATTTTGGTATTATCACTTGTGTGTCAAAGTACTCATTTTCTTAGAAAGACTTGATATTAATAAAAACCCCTACTATTTTTAATCTTTTTTCAGTGGTGCTGTTAACAGAAGTCGACAAACTCACTAAAGACGCTCAGCATGCTTTGCGAAGAACAATGGAGAAGTACATGGCGACCTGCAGGTTGATCCTGTGCTGCAACTCCATGTCAAAAATTATAGGACCTATTCAAAGCAGATGCCTGGCTGTACGAGTGCCTGCTCCCAGCATTGAAGATGTATGTTGAAACAGATGCAAAAATAAGTTATTTAAAACTTCCTACTAGATAAATGTTTAAGTCCATAGCAAGAACTTTATTTCCACAAAGTGGCCTAGTTCTCCTTTGTGGTGGGTGAGTTGCCAAGCCTGTCTTATGAAAGACTGGTCTCTCTCTGGTCCAGAAATATTTCCAACGGGAGACTCTGTAGGTGCTAAACTGTTTGCTAAATGTTGCACTCCCTGCTTTCTGTTTCCCATCTAGATCTGCAATGTCCTGTCCAGTGTGTGTAAGAAGGAAGGCCTGACTCTTCCACAGGAATTGGCTCAAAGGCTTGCAGAGAAATCTGGCAGGAATCTTCGGAAAGCACTACTTATGTGTGAATCCTGCAGGGTACAACAGTAGGTCACTGCTAAAAATTAATGTGAATTACACTTGCAGACACATAAATGAACTTACTTTTGAGGCCTTGTTATAACAGGTGACAGTTTGCTTTGATTTTAATCTTAAAAAATATATTATTATTATGTAGGTATCCTTTTACTGCTGATCAAGACATTCCTGAGATGGACTGGGAAGTTTATTTGAGAGAAACTGCAAATGCTATTGTTGGTCAACAGACACCACAAAGGTGGGTGAAAACACTTGCTTGCAGCTGTAAATTATGTTTTTGGTGTATTCGCAAACCTAAAAAAAAAAAGTTATATTTGAAAATGTGAAATCTTTACTTTTAGTTCTGTGCCATTTTCTGGTATTTGTACTGGAGCTGGTACTCTGCAGCCAGAGGAAGTGAGCTTTAAAATTACCAGAGGAGGCTGAATGAGCTTCAGGAACTGAAACAATTGTTGATTTTTCTCTGTTGAAGCTTTGTAATCAGAAGTGAGCATAAGCTTAGTTGCACATTGTGCTGTCTTTTTGTGTGTGGCTTTGGTTTTTTTGTTTGTTTTATTTAAGGCGTCTGTTTCACTGTCTTTAGCATAGTGCACCTTTGTGAAAGAACTGGAAATAAGAAATCATCAGGTTTTTTTAAGTATGTTAGGAATTGCCCCACTTATCCATCTCAGTGTCATATACACAGCCTGATCCTTTTGGTCTGTTCCATATAGTACATGAGAATTGATAACTGTGTTACTTTCTGTCACCTGATCCTCTCGTAACCCTCTTGTAAACAATGAACACAGAAAAACAAGGCAAATGAATCTTGTGGCTCTAATCAATTTTGTGGTGTCTTCTCACTAATCTTAAGCATGAATAATAATTTAGATAGGAAGAGGAATTAAAGGGAGACAAGCCTGAGACAAATTCTAATTGCCTTGTAGCATCTAGATTAACTGAGACCACTGTAAATAGACTATATGTAACTTATCTTACTGTTTTGAATAAAAGGTGATAAATAGCATATGAATTAAAACTGATCTGTGCAATGCTTTTGGGCTTAAAATAACACACAAAACCAGAAAAAAACTTTGCTTGGGTTGACTTTTTTTTTCCCCCTGCAGCGTATTTCAGTACTTGTGAAAACATGTTACTGTGCTTTGGGGACAGACTTCTGATATTTTGTGGTATCCTTCCAACAGGCTTTTAGAGGTCCGTGGACGGCTCTATGAACTCCTGACACACTGCATTCCTCCTGAGATTATAATGAAGGTAATTCAGCTGTGTAGTTCTTAGTCATAGAATTGCTTAGGTTGGAGATGATCAAGTCCAACCATTAACCAAGGACTGCCAAGTTACCACTAAGCCATGTCCCTCAGCACCACATCTGCATGGCTTTTAAATACCTCCAGGGGATGGTGACTCAACCACTTCCATGGGCAACCTGTTCCAATGCTTGACAACACTTTCACTGAAGAAATTTCTCCTAATATCCAATGTAAACCTCCCCTGGTGCAACTTGAGGCCATTTCCTCTTGTCCTATCGCTTGTTACTTGGGAGGAGAGACTGACCCCCACCTCTCTACAGCCTCCTTTCAGGTAGCTGTAGAGAGCGATAAGGTCTTCCCTCAGCCTCCTTTTCTCCAGATGAAACACCGCACACATAAAATCAAAGGAAACTGATGATATGGGTTTGTTTCATTAAGCTGCATAAAGTCTAGAGAAGTCTGCTCTGTGGCTTTCAGCATCACAGTTACTCTGAATCCCTGGTTCCTGGAGTAGTCACAAAGAAAACTGTGGATCACAACAGCTTTAGGAAATTAGAAACTTCATGTTACTTATTTTGCAAAAAAACCCCTTAATTCAGTAGTAAGCAGAGAGCCAATTCCTATTCTTATCAGAACTAGAAATGTGTTATAAATATTAATGCTGTGACAGTCTCAATTTGACTTTAAAAAAAAAACAACACACCAAAACATAGCAAATTATGCAAATATTAATGAAAAGCTGTGTCTTTTCCAAACAGACATGAGTGACCAAAAGATAATTTTCATTTGTGTTTTCTTTCCACTAGACTAACTAAAATAGCCCAGGTGTTTGCTCTGAAGCAGTAATTAAATACTTTGTTCCTGCAAACACTGATACATAGCATTCACTTCTCACGATCCTCAGTTAATATACTAGACTGTTTAGTTAGGTTCATGCCTAGATATATTTAGGCATGATCGCTTTTGAGTTGTGTAGATTTTGAGGGCAGGAAGGTTCTGTTCTCTAATTTGGAAAATGTGGCTAGTTCCTTGTTCACATCTCTGTTGAATGGTTTGCTGAAACTTGTTCTGTGATCACAGAACAGCAGCTTCATAGTTGAGTGAAAATGGAGGACGTGCTTTGTCCCCCTGAAGACTTCTGAGGCCAGTTTCTGTATTGAGGCATAGACATATTTTTACGGGCTAATTTTGGTATGGTTTGTTTTCTTTTGTAAGGTTTTTTTGTTGTTTTAAGTTCAGTATTTGATACGTCCTAGTGGAGAGATTTGCTGAAGGATGCTAGACCAGCAGATCTCTTCAAAGACAGAAGTCATCTTGGGAGGGGAAAAAAAGCATATGGGAAGTGCATGTTTTTATTTTAGGCAGAATGAAAGGATGCTGAAGAAAACTAGAGCAGAAGAAAGATTAAAGCTAATGTTTGCAACTTCAGGTAGACTTTGCCATCAGATGTAATTACAAGATGATAAACTTCTTTTGACACTAACTGATTTCTGCTTTCTGCCAGTTTTGGTAATTAGATATTCGTTTAACCTTCCTTTCCTATGGTAGGTTAATGGATCTTGCATTTCCCTGCTTCAAGACTGTTGTTGTCAGGCCAAAGGTGGATTTCTCTACCTGCTCCCTCTTCCTAAGCTGGAAATGGTCTAGAGATACTTCTTAATTAATACTGACCATTTTAATAGAGATGGATTTGCAGTGGTTTTATTACTGTTTCAGGTCCAAAATACTGCATTTTTTGGTTTTGTAATGACTGAAGTATTGTTGTAAAGTGTCTTGTGTGTGTCTACACATATATATGTCTGGTTTTTATTGTTATTTATTAATGTTGTTTCTCTTTGTGCTGGATGCCTTCAAGATAGGAAATAAGTGATTTTAATACACTTGCTGTCGTGGTAAAAATTCTCCCCAGGGAGAATGCATGCAGTAAATTTACAGTATTTGGAGATTAGGTTAATTTATTTTCTTTATTAAGGCATAAGTAGTTTGAGTACATGACTTTTCCCATCTAAGAACACAATAACTAACATCTATTTCGACATGAGGAATTTATCTTGAAAGAAGGTTCTGAAGAGAGGTGGTTCCATGAGTCTAGTTCTGTCAAATAGGTGATGTGATGATTCTTGAATGTCTTTCTGTTGGATTCATGAGTGAACTATTGGCCATACCTTTGCTATTGTCAGGGAAATGAGGTTATCCTCTTAACAAGAAATATGTAACTTTTCAAATACTGTCCTGTTTTTTTCCCCTTCTAGGGCCTCCTGACAGAACTTCTAAATAACTGTGATGGACAACTGAAAGCAGAAGTCGCACAGATGGCGGCCTTCTATGAACACCGCCTGCAACTGGGCAGCAAAGCCATTTATCATCTGGAAGCATTTGTAGCAAAGTTTATGGCAATTTACAAGAAGTTTATGGAGGATGGACTAGATGACATGATGTTCTAACTCTGGTGCCCAAAGTTGTGCACAGAATGTTGCAAATGTCCATGCTTGATTGCATATAGGTCTAGTTCAAAGTTAAATAATTTATTTGGCTATTAATGTAAAACACAGTGAACTGAAGAACAATGTTTGTTCAAGTCTAGAAACCAGATGGATTGTTTGACAGCCACAAATCTATCTTTAGATCCATACAAAATGCATTAGCCTTTCAGAAGGATAACAGGTTGCCTTGGAAGATGTAGAAGATCATAGTTGCTTTGCAGTATTTGTAAGCTGACATTAAGAAGAGAGAACATGGGTGCTGCCTGCTTGCTTTTTGGTTGTTCATGGGCAAAGCTGTAAGCAAAAGCTGGTTTTTCCATGTTGTGGTAAGTTCTAGTTTGAGCAGGTATGTTCTGCCTACTGGTTTCTGTATCTCACTGTTTGTCTGGCTTCTCTTATTCTTCTCTAGCCACACTAGTTTCTGTGGTGTGATCACACAGAATGTATTCTGAGTCTTGTTTGTAAGCAATTGCATCGAAATTGTGGATAAGCAATACTTTTGTGTTGCTTGTCCATCAGTTTGACAACAGGGAACAACTTGTTCAGACGGAATCTACCTATACAAAGCAAGTCCACTTGCTGTCTTGCTCTTTGGAGTTCACCTCAACATACGCAGTGCTGTTCAGGTAAAGATTGTCCCTTTGGCTGTGGTTTAACCAAGGGTGAGGTTTCAACTTTTAACACATATTGTTTCACCTCTTAAATTGATGTGTGGCGCTTTTAAAATGGCAAAATAAATTGTAAAAATACGAGCACCAAATGAAATGCTGAATTAGTGTTTTAACTGTCTGTGATTACCTAGGCATGCTTTCATTCGCTTCGGTGTAGGCTGTCTCTCAGAAAGGTGGGATAATACCCCCCCATTGGAAGACTAAAGGTAGCCACTGAAATGAAAAAAACCCCCAAAAACCAACACACCAAAAAAAAAACCAAACCCCAAAAAAACCCAACCCCACAGAATAATAAAACCCCCCACCCTATGCCACTTTATGCTGTGAGCCTTTCGCATGTTATGCCTGTGTCCTATGGTATCCTAAAACTGACTGAATCCATGCCCTTTGTTATTTCACTCTGCAAATTTAGGCTATTACTAGATAGTATTTAAAAAGTACTGTCCCCCTCCCCCCCCTTTTTTTTTTTCTAGCACGGAAAGGTTTAGTACTTGGGGATTTTTGTGTCAGAGCTAGTTATGCGTAATCGCAATTTTTTGGAAGTTAGGGCCCTCTAGTAACTCATAAAGAATCTCACCAGTTATTACTAACTGTCATCCCCTTTAAGATGTACAAAAGGCAGCATTAATCCTTAAAGAGGTGGTGTTGCTGCCGTTCTCAGGAACTTTACCATCCCATGTGAGGTGTTAATGCACAGCTTGCCTTCAGATTCATTCTCAGTGAGATGGTGCTGGCCTGTTTCATGCTCAACTGGTCTCCTTAGAACTGAAGAAGGCTAGAAGATGGATTTTTTTCTTCCATCTGCTCTTGTCAGCAGCAGTGGTAGCTTGTCAGAGGGTGAGATCCTGGAAAACCATTAAATTCCTCAGTGACAGTGGAAATGAGTACTTAAATCCGTTACAAAGAAGAGCCCAAGAATGGTAGAGGGGGCATAATTACTGCACGTACAAATAGTCTGCTCTTTCAGGGGCATAGTCTTTACTCACTTTTAAAGGCTGAACAAACTCGACCATTTGCCTACTACAAGTGTAGTGTGTGATGAAGCAAAAGTGTGAGTTTAAAAGACGATGATATGTCAAAAAAAAAAAAATCAAAAAACCACCCCAAAAAATGACGTGAGGGAAGACAAATGTATGCAGGGATTTGTGAAATGGAGAGGCAGGAGCTGGACCGTAGGTTTGTTGGGTGGAGGAGGTGGAGGAGCTGCTTGCTGTTTCCAAAGATCTCAGCAGCTTTGTCTAGGAGACTGAAACCCCAATGTAAATCTCTTTGTAGGTGTTCTTGCTGCCTCTTCTTGAAGTTTCATTTTTATCTTGTTCTACCTGGGATGAATCAGGAGTAGTCAAGAATGGAAAAATGGGATAATGACTAGGGATCACTGAGAGAGAAAATGGCTCTCTCTGTTCCCAAAAGCCGGCATTCCCCCTGCTGATCTGACTCCTGCCTCTTTGTCTTCCCCAGTCACGTACAAATTTAAACACATGGGCTCATTATCTCATAAGTCTCTGCACGCTTTTTTCCTTCCTACAGTAATTTTTAAGGCAATTTTGCCGTAGTATCCATAACAGGCTCCCCAGGGAAGTGGTCACAGTGCCAAGCCTGTCGGAGTTCAAGGAGCATCTGGGCAATGCTCTTAGTCGTGTGATTTAGTTTTTGGCAGACCGGTGAGGAGCAGTGAAGTGGACTCCGATCCCTAGGGGCCCCTTCCAACTTGAGAGATTCTGTGATAATGATGGGTTAAGTGTTGTGCTTTTCGGGAACATCTTAGAGCCTAACTGCCTTGGATGCTGCTTTTGGGTAGCTGTAACATTAGAGGCCACAAGGTGCAGAACGGAGGTCCTGGGCTGTGCCGGAGGAAGCAGGGACCAGTAAACCCCATCCCACTGGCAAAAGAGGCTGATTGGAATGTACGAGCTGGTGGTTTTCAGAAACAAAAAGGAGTTTTCTGCCACCTTTTCCCCTCAGGAGGCTGCCATGTAGCCTTTTTACCAGAAAGGCAGAACCTTTAGCCTGGTAAGCAATGGTCTCCCAGGTGGACACGGCTGCCTCCGCAGCCAGCATGCCCACAGCGACAGCACTGTGCTGGAGCTACGCCAGGTGCCGCGCTCCTGCTTCACACATCAAGTAGGAGAGGCCGTGCAGATAGACTTCCAAACACTGAATAGCACAGGACCAACCTCTAGGCGATCCATTTCTTCAGCTGATTTCATCTTTTGAGATCTGCCTTGAACCGCTTCTGAATTGTCTGCTGAGAGGATTGCCCTTGCTTTCATCCAGCATCACCTCCTGCTAGTTCCAAATGAAAACTCCACGCTGCTCCCACCCAGGTGGGACTTCTGCACCGAACAAGTCTAAGAGATTGCAGACGAGTCAGCTTCATGCTAGCACAGACAGCCAGAGGTGAAACCAATTTAAACAAAAAAAATATGATGAAGAAACTAAAGACGGCAACCACTTTAGTTAAAACTTTCTCTGCTGTGCGAAGATCAGCTGTGCAAAGGGTGAGTCATGCATTCAGACTTTATTCCTCATTTCTGAAGTCCAAGTGTTAACTCCTGTGAAAAACGTTATTTTAAAAATCACGTTATTTTTAGACATCCGTGGTAAACAACTCTACTTGAGCGTTAATCATAATAAACATATTGTCTGATTGGAAGATGATTTTTAAAATGTATTTTGTTAAATAAATTCATATGAGCAAAGCTGACATGAGGAATGTCCCCTTCTCTACCAAAGAAGTACCCTGATTATCCAGGCTAGAAGGTAAGGTAGGTAAGAGAAGAGTTCATTATCACAAATTTTCCTTCCAGTGCAGGGAATTTAAGATTATTACAGTTCATTGATATAAAATAATAGCTGTAATTTGTCTTGTTGGAAAGAGCTCTGCTATGCCTCAGCAGCATTTAATCCTTCTTGCTTAACATTTTTTGCCTGTGCTAACAATTAGTGCTGTATGAATTTATTGCATTGGATTTCAATCAATGACCCAAACCAAGCCCCAGAGTTGTAGTCAGCTAAACAAAAGTTGTCTTAATATGACAGTGAAATGTGCTTCTGGCTCTTGGAGGCCAAAATTCTTCTCTTGATCTTTATATTTCATAAGGAGGGAAGGAATGTAAATACATGAGCATTTAAAAGAAATTAATCTCTATTGCTGAATGTGCCCTGCAAGCTAATCAATAGTACGTCATGCAACTTGCACGTCAGGAACTCGTTGCACATCACAAAATGACCAAGATTAAAAGAGTTTGCCATTAACTTCAACACATTGAGGAATTGACTTGGAATTTTCTCTGTCATCAAAACTGAAATTATTTTCTGTCCAAATGAACGAGGACAACTGAGGCCTAACCCGATACTTCTTTTTTTTTTTTTAAAGCAGTGGATGCTTTGCTTGTCTGAAAAATGAGCCTACTAGCAGTTAAACGTTCCTATAACAGATTTTCTTTGACAGTGGTGTACAGTGTGTGTGCTGAACTTCTGTTTCAGCAGTCCTGGAGCGGTATTTCCCTGTGGATGTTTGGCATCTCTTAAATAGGAGTAAGACATAAGATAATACAAGGAGAAGGAGCCTGAAGCATATCTCCTGGCAGAGGCGCTGGGGCACCCATCACCACCTCTGTCCTAGCACCTTCTTGGAGCTGATCTTCAGCCCTCTCCATGGACATGAAGTAGATGTTGATTTTTCACTATGGAGCCTGCCTTAGGAACAAGGCACTATGAGATGTCATCTGAAATGCCGGTCAATGGCTAAGGTTGCCAGCATCTGATTCCCTGCCAGTAACACAGCGCTGTGAGTGTCCTTGCTGCCATGCCAGAGTGCTCCATCAAAATCACTGGTGGTCCAGTAGCAATCCGTGTGGGTGGCTCAGCAAGGAGTACCTGCAACCTGGAGGAATGTCTGGTTTGCTCTCTCTTGGGAAACCTCTGCCTTTCATACAATGAGGTACTTTATCAGGAATGTGTTCCTGATAGTCCTTTAAGTGACTCTCAGCTCTTAATCAAAATTACAACTTCTTAGTCCCATGGAAGTCCTCCAGTTACTTTTAACTCCTTCTCAAGGACCATCTCACAGAAGTTAGTCAACTAATACTATTTTTCTACACGGACCTCTCAGTGTTATTCCCAAAGTAACTTCATGCCATGGTAGCTGCTGGAATGCAGGTTCTAACTCGTTTGTTCATGTCATCATCTGCCCACGGTCCCTTTGAACCATGTCTATGCTGCCCTTGAGATTTCTCCTCCTCTTCAGATCTCCTTCTCACCTGGTTTGCAAAGGAAGCTGAAATACCTGAAATTGATTTTCAGGAAGAAAGGTGGGTGGAAACAGCAGGAGCTGGTTTGAGAGGGACTGGAGACAGATAGGGGAGGCCAGCTACTGGAAAGCATGAAGGCAAGGCAGGGGGGGCTTTAGGCACTTGAAGGAGAGCTGTGAAGGAGAGGTCTCTGCTTGGGCACCATCTCCCCAGACAGGGGTCTACAAATATTCCTTGCAGGAAGTGAGCAAGGCTCACGTTTTTCTGAAGGCTGGAGCAATCAGCTAGAAGTAGGAGAGCTGGGTTCTGCACTTGCTCCATGTAAAGAGATTTAAACTAGGGTGATCAATTTTGTTTCCAATTAATATGTTTATTTTAATACTACTTACTAATGCACTTTACTGTTACCTACCAGTTTAGGAGGGAAGTTAGAGGTTAAAAATAGCTGTTAAAATTTTGCCTTCTCTATGATGGAAATAATTTCTATGTTGTATCTGTGGCTGATCTGTTTGACGGTGTCCCTGCCTTTCCCACCCGACTGTTCATTTGAAGCCCTCACGAGATTTGCTGAATCATTGGTCTGCACAGCCGCACTTGAGGGAAGCGGAAGCACTGGAATCTCTTAAAATAGTAGTAAAAGGGCAAATTGACTGTAATTTCTGGAAATGATGGTCAGTGAACTAGTTACTGGCTGATATTTGCATTCAAGTCCAGCTCGCTCACCCGCCTTCCCCATCAGCCCATGGGGCTGGCAGTGCTCGGGAGGGGGAAACTCCCCCCCTTTCGTTGATGTGGTCGCTGCAGCCATGGCTTATGGGCTAGAAGGTGAACAAGCAAAAAAGCCTGGTTTGGTGCATGAGAAGGCACTGGAAAGAGGAGTTGTCCTGGGATATGTCTATGGCTACTGTATTCCCAAGAACAGAAAAAGAAAAGGCAGTTTCTGTGTTTCCCTGCCCTAAAACATGGGATCTTCAGGTAGCCCCAGTACTCCTCCTCCCCAAAACTCCAGCCTGCTGTGTCCATCAAACCGTCCTGCTTTACAGCCACCAATGCCCAGGTCCTGCTGCCCAGCACAGTCAATGCTCCCCAACCCAGAGGTGCTGTCTTCTGCTCCCTAGTGTCCCAGAGCTTCTTTTTCATGAGGACACCCCAAACTCAGTAGCTGTGATCCTCCAACCAGTCTTAAATCTTCCCACTCTTACGCTCCCTCACACTTCCTTTTCTGCCAGTCTGGCACTAGAGTTGCCCCTTTTTGCCCCCAGTCCCCAGCATGTAGCTGTTCTCATTCCAGCCTCCTCGGCTGTAGCTGACAAGCCTTGTCTGGGATAACAGTTTTTCAGTAACCTTTCCCGGGAAAGACAAGGTCTGCCTCCTGCCTCTGGCACTGGAGGTTGGAAGGGACCTCTGGAGGTCATCTTGCCCAAGCCTCTGGTCCGAGCAGGTCCAGCCACACGGGGTTGCTCAGCCCTCACCATCTGAGCTTTCAGTATCTCCAAGGACACAGAATCCATCGCCCCTTTGGGCAGCCCTCTTTTCTGCCCTCACAGGGAAAATCTTTTCTTAATTTTCTAATTTCTAAAAATTTCTAATTGGGACCTTCCTTTACACATTTGAGCTCAGTCAGGAGATCCCCACTCAGCTGTGCTGGCCTTCTGCCACATCCACTCAACTTTCTGCATGTGAAATGGAGCGCTTGGAAGTGCTTGGAAGAGGTTGTGCTCCACCAGGTAGCAGATCAGCAGGCTGCAGTAGGAGATGTTTTCAATTTTACTTACAAAGCTGCGTAGAGATATCTGAATATGAGGGTGAAGGGAAAGGGCTGGTGGGGGGAAAAAAAAAAAAGGCTGCTGGGCTTTATCAGTAGGAAGCTTGTATTTTACTAGCCAGACTGGTTTTGTAGAAGGTGCCTTTTCTGTTCAGGTCCCCGTGAAGGCTCTATGCCAACTCTGGCATGGCTTACTCTTAAAACACTTTTTTTGGGGGGTATTTTTAACCTCTTTTCAAGCCACTGTATACCGGTATAAAGAGCGGAGTTTGGGTATGGGGCAACTGAAGACTGAGAGATGGAGACCTACAGTCCTGCTCCCTCAGCTGACCCGGTGTTTCCCCAAACAACTTCTCTTGGTTTTGCCTGGGACAATTTACTTTGCTGTATTAAATGTGATGTTTTCAGTTGGCAGTCTGTGACAGTCAGTGAATGGCACAGTTTCACTATAGCTAAATATTGCCAATGTGGGCTTTCACCTCAAGCAAGCTGGTGTTCTTTTTTAAACTTGCAATAGTATGTTCATGTCAAATGATATGTTGTGCCAAATTATGAAGGTAACACTTTGCACAGTCCTGGTCACATTGAGATCTGGAAGGCATGCTAGTAAAGCACGTTTTAAAAAAATCCATGGAATATTTTCTGTGCTTTTTACCACTTAGAATCCTTTTGCAAAATGTTGTTTTCAGTCTTGAGTGAGAAGGAAGGAAAGGAAATCAGGATCCCCACCAAAGTGAAGAAAGAAAGAAGTCAGAATGCCAAAGCAGACAAGGACAGATCCTGGGGGAAGACAGGTATACTCATTAATTGTATTTACATTTCAAAGACGAGTTAACTGCACTGTTCTCAATCATACCCTACACTTGGGTTCCCTGCCGCACACCGTGAATAATAAATGCACTTTGGAGGATAGAGTAAGTGACCCAATAGGCTTCTTCCACTTTTAATTTCGTCGGCAATCTTAATTTGAGAGGTCAGTACAAACGCTTATGGTAAGTGACAATTTTAGGCAGGTAATTACTAATTAAGAAAGAAGGTAAGATGCTGGCTAAGGCACTTTCAAATAGATCACAGATAACCTTGCAGGAGCTGATTAACTTGAACAGAACACCTCCTTAGGTGATAGCTACCAAATGATACTTGGAACAATTTTTAAAATTAAAAAGGATGAGGGAAAAGGATTTATGAAACTCTTGGCTGAGTTTTCTCTGGAGAAAGAATTTTGATAATAAGTGGGATTAGCTGTTTGCCAATTAGCAGACAATTAGAAGAAAGACATTTACCCAGTGGGCAAAAATCTTCTATGATAGACTCACACTCATCAAACCTGTTTACGCCAAAGGAGGATAAACAGTGCTGTGCTCACAGTGTCTTACCTCTAGTGATGTGAGCAGCACTGGCTGCAGCTACCGTGCCAACTTCACGTGGGCTGTGTGGGACTCGATGCGACAGTGCTTCACGTGGCAAGCACAGAAGACCCATGCTTGTGGATCCTGGGATGGCTGTGGGCCGTTTCCTAGGGGTCCACAAACAAAATCAGGCGTAGCACAGCAACTGTTTGTGGAGAAAATTGAGAACTGGGGGATTTTTAGTGACCTGCAAATCAGAAAAAGCAAGACGACATTGCTTTATTAATATTAGTGTCTGTAATGGCATCATCGTTGGTAGATCAGAGGTAGTGTCAGATATCGGAAGCTTTTCTGAAAGTCTTTGTGGGCACAAACTTGAATACAGGAAGTTCCATCTGAACATGAGGAGGAACTTCTTTACTGTGAGGGTGGCAGAGCACTGGAACAGGCTGCCCAGAGAGGTGGTGGAGTCTCCAACTCTGGAGACATTCCAAACCCACCTGGACACCATCATGTGCAACCTGCTGTAGGTGGACCTGCTCTGGCAGGGGGGTTGGGCTGGATGATCTCTAGAGGTCCCTTCCAACCCTTAGCAGTCTGTGATTCTGTGCCCCTTAGACAGGTGAGGCCTCAAATGACCTTAAATTCAGAGTGGCAGATGCTGTAAAGAAGAGCTGAGCTAGGCTGCTGCTTTTTGTCTTTTTTTTTCCCCAGCTTAACAATGATTTTTCCTGTGTGTTTCCTACAAAACAGGGATATGCAGGCAGCACTGCTTGGCCAAAAGGTTGAGTCAGGGATGAATCTGTCTGATTTTACTGTTGTTTGGACTCCTTATTCCCATCCTCAGAACTTAAAAGATTCCTAGGTAAGATACATCTCTCCCAGCTGGAGCATCCAAGAGTCAGTGTTTAAGGTGTTAAAGGTCCTCTCTAAGCTCCTTCCACAAGCAATGGAAAGAGACGAACAGGGGCTGAACATGAGCTCTCTAATCCCAACAGCTCTTCAAGGTGTATTTCATGGTTCATCTTCTAAAGAGGCTATTCCTTGCCATGAGCTCCACGGGCAATATGGGGCGTAAAGCTAGACTTACATACAGATCTACAGTCTAGATGCCTAAATGAGGCCAGAAAATCTATACCTTTCTGTTCTAAAAACCAGATCAGAAAAGCAAAGAGCACAAGAGGAAAACAAATTAGGACCAAGCACTGCTCAGGAGTGCAGAGCATTTCCCTGCCATATCCCTTGGCACAAGGTAGCGCCTACCCCAAGGACTACAAGTACAGACCGTGATGTAGAAATGAAGGCATGAACCCAGTCCTGGTTTTGCTACTGGCATCCTGATCAAAACCAAAATTTCAAATAGAGCTTATGGCTTTATAACATTTGTGACATGCATAAATGTGAGGAAGCATTAATACATGACCTCCTTCCAACCAAAGCCAGGTTTTTGCTTGCTTTCCCTGCATAGTCAGGGCCCTGCCTTAGGGTGGCTTTGTTGGCAAGAGGCTGAGTTTATTCTGATCCCAGGAAGCATTCGGCACCCTCCAGAGGCAACCATCATGAGTGGAGGCCATCCTGTGTGGACGTGGGTCTAACCCATGCCTTAAGCAGCATTTTGCTACACAAGAAGTGGGCCTTTGTAGTTCAAAGCAAGGACATTACCCCCTTGTTGAAGGGGAGATTTGCTTTTAGAGCCACTGACAGTTGTCCAGAGACTAAAATTCCTTCCAGTTAGGCTATTACTGTCCCTGTGACATGAATCTTGTTTGGGAACATCTGACCAGGAGCAGGTGGACTGGGGTATCAGCATTAGGAGAAATCTAGTGGTAACTCATTGCACCCTAGGGAAGAACTGGAGATGATGCACGTCTTTTCTTCAGGGAATGATGGAGCAGGCTAAACTGGTCCAAGAGGACGAGTCAGGTGCAGTTAAAATACCTCTGTTTGTTTCCAGGAAAACTGAACACTGGGTGTGCTCGAGGGCAAGGACTGGCAGCTAGGATCAAAGTCATTTTTCTGGTGCATTGTGTGGGTTAACAGCCCGTTGAGCGGTAAGAGCAGACGTGATGGAGAGGCTCAGAGCTGCAACCTGCTGCTGCTTACTGCAACCCCAAGATGCACTGAAAAATAGGGAGATGCTGTCAAGTCCTTCTGGCAATGGAAAAAAGTGCACAAAATGAAGGGAACGGTGTTGTCAGAGCCGAACGGCAGCAACATTTTGTGACTGAAAATTATTTTCTGCACTTGCACAACAGTACTAACATTTAGGGGGGAAAAAAAAGGAGCACTGCAGAGGCAGTCATTACAGATGGAGGAGACTGATTAGCCCCTCTAGCTTTTCCACCTGAAAATACAAGATGTACTATGATACTGCTGACATGAGCTCCATGGGAGGAAGTAAAGGAAATGTGATTACAGATATTATATCCAAATTGAATTAAAGCTGCATTAAAAAACTCAGATTACTGTACGGTTCCAAGCTACGTTGGAAAACATGATATGCTTCTGCTACTGACAGAGATGTAAAGAACATGCAGGGGCTTATTTCTCAGAAAACAAGTTTGATCTCTGATTTGCTGATTCACAAATCCACAGAATCAAAGACAAAAACTAAAATTACAGATAGACCTCTCCAGCACATAAATAATCATCAGCAAAGCATCCCTGTTGTTTGGGATTTTGTTTGTTTTTCTTTCAAATATTTACCCTACATTGCAACCTTAAACAAAGTTAGTTACCTCAGTTTCTTTATCTATAAAAACTGCATAATGAATCTGATCTTCTTTGCAAAAGGCAAATCTGTAGATAAAAGCATTAGTATTGCATGCTGATGCTAATAAATATTTTGTCAGTTGACTAGCAGTCACTAGACCACTTTTTTGTCCTATGCTCATTCACTGTACAGATTTAAATGCGTTATTAAATCCTTCTGACTCCTTCTAGTATTGCTGGCAGGGAGAAAGAGCAATCCTTAAGCTGGTTTTTCATATTTATATATGCTGTATCCTTAAGCATACATGTCAAGCTCACTTTTAAAACTAATTTTTTGGGGGTCATGTAGTAGCATATATGGAGGCAAATATCTCCTTCCTTTTTTAGCTGTGACTGCTACAAGGCAATGAAAAAGATCTCTAGACTATGACAGTGTCATGAGTTACTGCGTCTGCCATGAGGGCTCTATACACCTAGTAATTCTCATAAAAGACTGTCTGCCTCGTATGACTGGAAGTATCATATAGGCTGACAAAGTGAACTGCAATAAAATAGTGCATCTTTCAATTACTTGCCGCGTTATGTTACTTCAAGTGGCAGAGTACAATAAATTTTAAAATAAAAAGTTGACATGAATGATTATATAGTAATAGATGAATAACAAACACTTTTAGTGCACACGTAAAAAACAATCCAGCAATCACCTTCCGACTGTATTTTACCTGTTTTCAAGCAACAAAACACAGCTGGCAGCTGTTTATGAAAAGGGATCACTGTGCTGAAATGAACTCAGTCTGGAATAATAACTTTAGAAAAAAAAAATTCAATAGAGATGTATTTTAAGAACAAAATCAAAGAAAACAAAGTCACAGAACTTGAGAGTTTCAAAGCAGTCTCCTCCTCATAAGCCCCCCTCTCCCCCAAAACAAACCCAAGGCTATAAAAAGCTTCAGGAAAGATTTTCAAAGGTGCTGAGCTTTCAAAAGGAAGAAAGCCCTAAGTATTCTTTGTGCATTTCAATAAGGAAGTTTCCCCTAGATCTTCCAGCCTCAGTCTTTTCTGCAATCACATGCCAATTGGCATGGTCAAAGTACGAATGGGTAATATGTAGCTCAGGAATATGATGCTTTATCATGATATGAATATGATCCTGATATGAAGCTCTATCTAGCCAGATGCCAGCTCTCCTTTAAATACGTGGTAGTACCTCAGCCAGGCCCCAGCAGGACCCGTCTGCTGCCCGCTCTGTTGGCCAAGGCGCGCTCGTTGACTGCTTCCTGCAGAGAAAAGCCTGTTCTCCTTTTGTTCTGAGGTTGGCAGAAAGCTCCTTCTTTTGGGTGATGGTCTATTTTAAGTTGTTGTCTGACAGCTAATTCTTTCTGATGTGAAATCAGGTCAGGTAAACACACTCCGCTGCAATCGTGAAGACTCTCTGCAGCCACAGGGAGCTGTATAGTTGCTTGCCCTAATTCTGAATAGCAACTTCTGAAAGCCTCCGAGCAGTGTGACATGGGCAGCACGGGTTTAACAGTCACTTCAAAAGCTGTTGTATTTTCAAAACTTGGTTTGCAATGTAGAAAAAAGGTAGAAGCGCGTTTCAGAAAACCACGGCCTCTGTTTTTTTCCAACTTTTTTTTTTCTCTGTTTAATTCATTCAGCTGAGCACTGTAATTGCAGTGTCTAATGAGCTCTTCTTGGTGCCACTGATCACCCACATCTAATACCGAGTCAAGTGATCTGGAGAACAGAGACCGTCTCAGAGATTTCTCTAACACTGTGCATGGCGCTTTTTTCTCCCCTCCACAGGACGAGCTCCTTGCTGTCCTGTGTACCTCTGAAGTCCCATCCAACTTATGACAGGGCTGGTTCAAAGCCAGCTCTTTGTCCTTGTGAAGAACTGATTTTTGTACTCCACGTGAGCGAGGCTAACCCAAGGAGCAGGAAGGAGGTGAAGGATTCCAAGGAACAGAGACGTCTTGCTTTTCAAATCTTCTCTGTTTTTGCTCCATTGCCCACACATATATCATTATCTGGCCTCCTACTCTCAAGATGCGAGCCATCTCTTTTATTGCTTGCACATGCCTCTCTTCCCTTGAAAAATGGTGAATCACTAGAAAGAACAGATAAGGTGAATAAGTATCCCTCGAGGCACTAATGAATACAGAGTATAAGGACAAGGACTGGCTCTGACACACTGGCAGCTGGTGGTTTGCACCACAGGAATACATCATTTATCTTCCATTGTGCTGTGTGTTATTGTACTACCTCTAACATCTCTAACATTGTACTACCTCTAAATCTAAAGAGTTCATAACACACTGACTTATTTTAAAAACGCAGCAGAATTTAGAAACGTTGAAACAAGTGATGTCTATCAGATCGGCAATAAACAACACAACAGTCGTGTTTCCTTGATGAAAGGCTACGACTTGGTCAGCAGCAAAGCAACCTGGTCCTTTTTCACCCTCACCTAATCCTCATCCGCAGCCTGAAAGAAGCAATTCTGAAAGACCAAGGCCATACACGGTCCTTGTAAGAGCCACGCTAGTGATCCTGCTGACGATACCCATTAAAAAAGGACTGGGTTAAAACTGCCTGCCCATTTCTCCTCCTTTACTGACAGATGTCAGTAACAGAGCAGAAAAAATGAACAGTCACTATCAGCCTGGGAAAGATTTAGATCATCAACATACAGGTGAAAGACACAGTCGATTAACATTTGTCTGCTTCTGCCATTAACAAGCATATATCACAAAAACAAATAATTAGATAATCCCACTCTTGCTCGATAAGCCCCACCAGCACACAAACGCATGTGATGTGGAGGACACCTTGTTACGATGGTGAAACTCAAGCAGCACAGCTTTGCCTGAGTCAGAACTGAGTTTAAATTTGACTCTCAGTTCAAGAAAATTTTTTGCCCCCAGAAGGGCAATTGGTCTCCAGATTTGGCAGGAATTTGCTGAATGGCAGCTCTGCAGACTGCGCAGCTCTCGAGCAACTCATGACAGACATCGAGGTTGATCCAGTCTTGGTGCACAGCAGGGACTTCAGCAAATCTTCAACTACATCAAATGAATGTTACATGAGAAATAAGAATAGGAAACAATCCTGGAATAGTGCTGGAAAGGAAAGGGCACATATTAAAGATGCTGAAAATGAAAAGGAATAGAATTAGTGATATTTATCTAACCTTGTATTTTCCTCAGTGAAAATGCCTGTGCCAGTTTGGGCAGATATTTCTACACATACCACTTCACGTTACAATGATAAACCAGTTTTTGGTTAAGCTGTTGAGCTGGTTTCCACAGAAAAATACTTCAAGAACTTTCAAGGAAAAAAAAAGGTGCAATGCTTTCGATTCTTTCTAGAAATGTATGTAGAGAAAATGCCAGGAGAAGCCCTGTATCTGCTGCCTCTCTGTGTCTGTCAGAGTGGCCATTCACCATCAGATCCATTTTGCCTCAGAAAAAGAGACACTTTACAATTAAAAGAATAACAGCATGCAATCCAGCTGAGATAGGAAAACACTCTGCCTGCAATGAACGATGCATTCAGAGCCTCGGCGGCAATGTGAGGATCAAAAGGCAAGCTTTGAAGAAATAGGGTCTTTTAACATTTAGTTATTCAACTGCTCTGCCTGTAGGTTTCACTTGTTTGAGATGAACAGAAATAAATTCCAAAAGCTCAGGTCTTCTAGCACTAGTTGAGACACTGACATTGAAACATTGTGGCCTTTTTAATTAAAAAGTATCAAGTATCATTTAAGAAATTACAGCATATTAATAAAAACTCATGCTGAGCAAAACTTCAGTGTTGTCAAGAGAAATTAATCAGATAATTTTAAAAGCTATGGGTGATCTATTCTATTAAAATATGCATAACTCAAGGAAACAGAGCATCTGCATGGGTCAACATCACACTATCCTGAAATCACAGGTTGTCAAATGAATTACTGCACATTCGTTTTTAATCAAAGCCAAAGCTGTCTGGGTCCAAGATCATCAAGCAGCCACATTCACCTAAAGCAGGTGGTTTATAAAAAATTATTTCTTTCTTTTCCTTGACATTAAATTCCTTGCGTGTTGAAACTGGGTTTAAACTGAACAGTCTGTACTGTGCAGTAAAGGTGCCATTTCGGAGACGGAGTGGCTCATGTTAGGTGGCAGCAAGGCACAAACGCTCGCCAGGGGCCTGATCACAGCCCAGCAGTGCCATGATCCTGCTTCCCTCCTCTCCAGTGGAAATGGTTCAAATCTGTTTCTCCTGCAACTCCCCTCGTACTGACGAGTAGATGGCACTAGGGGTGACAGTTCATAAAATCATAGGATGGTTTGGGTTTGAAGGCACCTTCAAACATCATCTAGTCCAATCTCCCTGCCATGGGCAGGGACACGTTCCAGTAGATTGAGATGCCATCCATCCAACTTGGCATCCACTTCCAGGGACAGGGCATCCACAATTTCTCTGGGCAACCTGTTCAAGTACCTCACCACCCCCAGAGTAAAAAATATTCTCCCCAATATCTGATCTAAATCTACCTTCTTTCAGTTTAAAACTGTTGCCCCTGTCACGACACACCCTGGTAAAAAGTCTCTCTCCATCATTCTTACAAACCTCCTTTAATCATGGAAAGACCGCAGTAAGGTCTCCCCGGAGTCTTTCAGTGCTACACCCCAGAACAATATTTCACCAGCTGTCCAACACATTTTGAGGTGATTTCCCACCATCCAAACACTATAAAACAAGAGTCCAGATGCTTGAAAGTGCATTTGTCATAATGACTGGTACTTTACAGGAAAATTAGTTTTGTCTTAAATTACAATAAATATAGAAGCCTGCAGGTGGTGAAAACAATATCAGGGCAGAAGAAACTCATCCTGGGTTGGAGCAAACATCCCTCCAGTTCAGGGCTGTAGCAGCACTCAGCACCAGATGTTCAGGAAAGAAAGAAGGGAAGAATAGTGATGCTCACTCCCCTCACATTCTGTCATCAGCAGCCTAAGAACTTCCGCAGCCACAGGCCGGATCTTGCTTCTAATAGTCCCTGATGGATCTGTCCTCCATGGATACTTTCTTGGACTCACTTGTACACAAATTACACAAATTCACATGTCAAAGGAATCTGCAATTTAATTACATATTTTTTTGAAAAATGTTTCCTTCTGTTTTAAATCTTTCCCTGTGGTTCTTCTACTGTAAGAAACCATAGCAATTTATTTCCCTGTTCACTAACTTAATATCATTTGTGGGTTTCAGGATGCTATCCCCCTCTGCCTCAGGAACAGTATGATGTATACACTTCTTTAATGATACTTTCATGATGATACTCTTTTTTCTCAGGTGAAGATCCCTAGCCCATTAATCTGTCCTCATACATAAACAATTTGTACCTTTGATCATTGTAACAACCTTTACTAGTTCATCTGTTTCCTTCCAGAGATGGAAAAAACCTGAATTACATGCAGTATTCAAGATATGGATGCACCAGGTATTTATCTTCTACCATTCTTTTGGATTTTCATTTTTAATATTTGAATACTTTTTTGACCAGGTTTGAACTCTTAGCTAATATATTTCAGGATAATGAAAATGAGTCTGATAATGACTTCAGTATCTCTTTCCTGAACAAGAATAGAGCGTACCACTGTGCCTGTACACTTAGTTATTTTTTTCTATGCACATTACCTAGCATTTATTCACAGGTAATTTTCTGCAATTTTGCACCCAGTTTCACAAGACTTTTTGCAACTCTTTGCAAAACTGAATAACTCTATGTTACCAGAAATGTCTATCACTAGTCTATTCATTTCATTTGGAATTATAAATTACATAGGAATTTGTTGAACAGCAGCCTTTTTACAGGTGCCATACAGCTACACTAAGCATTCCACATTGAGTCTTTTGACACTTTCCACACTCATCTGCTAGTGTTTTACCCTTCAGACTTTCCCTTTCTATTTTCCTTAAGAGTTTCTTCCTTTCTGGTAGTGAACTTTTATGCAGTAGATTTTTTTACAGCATTTTTGTTCCTAGCAGGAGGTTCGATTACGGCCACATTACAGGCAGTGAGATAATGTGGTTCTTGCACAATTACTTATTGATGCGGACCCGATGCACCGTTTCAGACTAATAAGTGTTGTTTCCCTTTTGTGGGTTCTCAGATTAATCTTTCCAAGAGGCTTCGTGCCCCTGTGTATCATTTACACAACCTACAAATGGATAATTGCGGTTTCTCAATATTGCGTTTTCTGCCCTCACAGCCCTCGCAATCTCTCTTAATAATCTGTGGTCATTTTCCCTGAGTTTATCAGAGTTACCGATACATCCTTATTATTACACTGCTCTCCTCTGTAGCTGTCTACCTACTATCGTTTCTACCAGAAGTTGATCCTCATGCTTTTTTTCCACAGAATACTCATAGCTTTTTAGCTGTTATGCAACCCTTGTAACAAAAGCAAAAGACCCACATGAATTCACCACAAAAAAAAAGTTTTAATGAACATTATATCATTATCACACTAACCAACACCATGCCATGGTGATGAGGACAAGTAGGACCACATTCAATTTTTTAAACATCCAAACAAACCATTGCAAAAAAGAAATCTAAGCAGAAAAATATGTTTGGGGTGAGCAGAGATGCTTGTCCAAAATCCCTGACAGCTCTTTGCAGCAGCAAAGCCTTGCTTCATGGATTAACAATTGTTATAAATCAAGCATTCCTTTTCATTTTAGCCACACATTCCCCTTGCATTTACTGAAAGCCAATCCAAATTAATTTTGTGCCACGTACTGTTCATTCCCACCACTTTTGTTTAAATTGAAGACTGAAAGATTTTCCATAACTGAAAAATACATAATGCAATTTTAGATTTCAAAGGAAAGGGGTGACGAGGAAAGGAGAACATTTCAAAGATTCTTCTCTTCTTCATTTCATAAGATTATAATTAATTGCTGCTTCTCTTAATTTAATACTGTGACTAATCCTACTAAAAGGGATTATTTAGAATAAGAAGACAATGCAAGATACATTTTTGTGTCATTCAGCTGTCTTCAGAGAATAAAACTGAAAGCATTGACAACTTTGTCTGATTTTTTTTTTTAGAAGTCATTTTCAAAATGAGTATTTTAGGTCAGTGATTCAATTTAAACCCTGTTAAATGGCAAAAAAGAAATCTGTGTAATCAGAAATTGCTTTTCTCTGTCAAATTTCTTTACTGAGGTTAAATCTCTTCAGAGACATTTGGAAAGCATTTAAGGATCACAGAATCTTTATCTCGGAGAGTCTTTTGTATATACTGTATATACACTTCAGATGTCACTTTATCTCTGTCAGCTCTAATAATAGGAACAAATGGAACATATATAGAAGGCGTGATTCTAAGTTAAATATTATTTTATTCACTTCATTATGGTGGTATCAAAAATAAAAAGGGGAGGAAACATATTAATATACCACAGAATTATTTAAAAGAATTACTGAGTAAACTTCAAACAGTATTTCCATTAAATACGTTTTCCTATTAAAAACGTAACTCATTTATTACTTAGGTTGGAAAATTTGTTCCTTCTTTAATTTTCCCACATTTGCAGTTAGCATTAGCAAATGAGGATGCTGCCTTTATAAAAATCATTATAATTATGAAATTTAATTAACTTATTAAAGCCTTGATTCAGGAATATAATTATGTGCTTAATTGTAAGCATTTGAGTAGCTACACTGGTTTCAGTGGGATTACTTCTGCATTTATATTAAAGATAATTGTGAAATGCTTGTCACAGCAGCATAGAAGTGGGGACACCCATAGCTAAAACCAGCAAAAGCGGGTAATGACATAAGGTTCAGGTGGAGCAGCTCCCTCCAAGCCGTTCCCCTCCTTTGCTTTATGCCATCCTTGAGGCACCTGCTCCGAGCCTGAATTACTCCTCCCCTCTTCCCACCCAGAGCAGCAGGGCTCTGCCTGGAGCTGTTGCCCCAGTCTCACTGGCTGCAGAACCTCTGGGGTTCACCTGGTGGGCTCCTTGAGCCGTCTCCGTCTGCTCTTGAAGACCATTTAATCTTGCTTCTACAATTTAAATTAGTCACTTCATACAGAGGAAGCAATGCAGGCAGCTGACATCTTTCCTTCCCTTCCCTATGTGCTGGGCTGCAGGATTAGGCTTTTCTTCCACCTCCCTTGGGCTTCTTGGCCACAGGTTCCAAGGTATGCTGGTTATGGTGGTGGTTTCTCCACACAGTGCAGATGGGTGTTCAAGGACTGGAGTACATCCACAAATATTGGAAATAAGGGTTTGAACCCCCCTCTGGCTGAGGAAGGAGATAAATCGAGCTCTCCCACTTTCTGGGTGAGTGCCCTGAGGACTTGGCTGCACAGCACAGAGCAAAAAAGCAAAGTCTCTGCAACGACACCAACCCCAAAGCCTTGGCACTAGGGATCTTTATTTAGTGAAGAAGGTTTAAATGTGCACCCAGCTCAGGTGCCTGAATGCCATTCTGGATCCATTCTGGATCCAGATGTCTCACTTGGCAGGAGAGTAAGCTTTTGGTAGTATGGAGTGAAATCCCTGTACTTGGGAGCTTGCTGTCGGGTGACAGCACAAACCTGCCAAAGCCATCATGTGGCAGCTGCTCAGCCATCCCCCCTTCCAAAACCACAGCCACGTTGCTCTGCACCCCGAGAAAGCAGAGGACAGCAGTCGTACAAGGGCAAGTTGTCCAGCCGGTGAGGAGCTGTCACCTCTTTTAATGACACCCAACAGCCGGTCAAGACCTTGCAACCAGGTAACACGTTGCTGAGAACATGTGGGTGAGATTTAAAACACATACACTGTCAACACGACGACAGTGATAAGACCACAGATAGCTGACTGCGGTCTGAAGTAAATAACTACATTTAAAAATGCTGAGCAGGCTGCTGGCTGCAACTGTGAAAATGGAACTGAATATACTGGTATATTTGGAGTTTTGCACCACTTCTGCACTCCAGTAACTTGGAGCACTAGAGAGGGCCATAAGGCGCAGAGCTTGTTCTGTTGTGATGCATGTTTTTCTTAAAAAAAAAAAAAGAAAAGAGAGAGTCAAGTTTTCTGACCTGACCTCATCCTGAGATACCGATGTATCATCCACTGGAAATAAACTTAGGATATTTTTGATAAATCAATTATAACTGGAATGAAAATTTCAATGCAAGAACACAAAGCTTCTTGTTTAACTGAGACAGAAACCAGGCTCCTCACCTCCAGTGAGCGCGTGAACGACAGATAAAGCCTGCAGGTGTTAACTACAGGCTCTCACTACCCCATGGAGCCTCCCTTCATCTCTAAGAATTTGTGATTACTAGCTTAGAAATAACGGTATTATTTGCTTTAAATAAAACACTAACAGTAGTGAGACCAAAGCTGAACTCAGGGCTCACAGATAGCTCAGAAAAAGCAGAGGTCCTCTATGGGTGGCCTTGTCAAAACCAGAAAATCCCATTATGGGTGGCATTTCTCCTGTGTCTCCAAGACATCTTGCGATATTCAAGCTTTGTTAGTATTCTGCAGCTCTGACTGCCATCAGGGAGGAGAGTTCGCCACTGTGAGAGGAGCTGTAGTAACATGAGGCAGCAACTGGTTATAGAAGAGTCAATGGATTTTTCTCAAAAAGGCCAGATGGCCTTTACATTAAAATAGATGCAAAAAAATAGAGAAAATAATTCATTTTCCAGCTCCAAGGTAGAAGTAAACACTTGGCTCCAATGTGACCCAAATTGGCCAAACCTGCCCTTAAAAGCCTTTTAACATGTGAGGTAAATAACCTTTGCTGCATGGTCAGATGATGGGTTTTTTTCTTCCCTTGTCAAATAAAGATAAGCTTTCTGTAAAAATAATTTATGTATTTGAAGACTATTACCTTTCCTTCAGTCTTTTATTTTTTTTCTTTCTTGACCAACCAAACCCAATTCCTTCAGCTTCCTCTAAAAATTCAGATTTTCTAAACATCAGCTATTTAAAGCATCTCCATATTAATCGCAAACATTGTAAGGCATGGTCCCCAAAAGCAGATATGGTATTCCACCTAGGATCTCAAAAGTACCAAGCACAGGAGGGTGACTCATTCTCCTGCCTTCCATGAAACTGCTGTCACCATACCCCAGACAGGCATTTGCCCAGTTTTGTAACAGCCCAGCACTCACATGTATTTGGCCTGTGGTCCGTCTTGCCTGGCCATTATTTCTCCCTCTGTTCATTGAATGTTTCCTCCCCAAGCATGGTATGTCCCTCTTGATGGTTTCTGTACCTCTTCTTGCTGATTTGAGACAGCTCTCCATTATTTGGATGTCAAATCCCATCTTCCAAAATAATTCCAGCTTTTCCTACATAGGAGCCATTCACAAATCGTTCAATATGCTCTCTAGCCTGCTATCAAAGTTATTATTTAAAAATTGGCATAGAAACAGATGTAGGGTGGGTCCCAAGATCATTCCATTCGAAACGTGTTCTGATTGGACAGTGGACCACTGATTCATTTTGAATTTTTTTTTTTTTTTTGCGCATTCTTAGCTCTATTTACTTATTTTACTTGCAACAATGACATGAGAGTCAAGATATATCATGTCTTCTCCTGCTACCCTGTCTATTGGGATGACTACACTGTCAAAGAGGGGAAGAAGATTGGCTTGCTCCTGACAAAGACATGTTGACTATTTCCCATTACATTAGTATTCTGTAGGTTTAAGTAATTTATTCTATTTAAATTCAATTATTTAAATTATTTATTCTAGTATCCTTGCATAAATCTAAGTTAGGCTGGCTCCCTCTTGATGTCCTTTCTCTCTCTTTGGAAACAAGTATGTTTGCTTTTCTTCACTTGCTGGAGATCTTAAAGATAATCTGCTAGTTCACAGTAGTTTAAGATTAATTTCATGATTTCCTAACAATTTGTGTAATCTAATTTATCTAAATATTCTTTAAGACATTGTTTTCTGTATTGTCTAAACTCCTGTCCTCTGGTTAAAACTCTGCTAACTTATTGATGACTACTATTAACCAAAGAAAAATGCAACTTCCTATCATCTGTTATTTGCTCTTCTTTCCTTTTTATTTTCCCCTTGCTTTCTATGCATTTATCATAGAATCATAGAA
>VZSF01010078.1:0-25164 GCA_013398295.1 Chionis minor
AGGAGAGGAACTAATGTTATTTAATATTGCTTCCAGACCTTAGAAGGAGATACTTTCTACTACTAAAACAAATTTTTTTAATTTATTCTATATTTTTATTGTTTCAGTCTTTACAGATCTGGCTTTGCCCCAGCAAAGGAATTTGTATCAGACCTGGAAGTTTCTCTTCAAAACTAAAGACAAGCATTGAAAGATAATGGAATTTTTGCAGTAACGGTAAAACGTGAAAATGCACAGACTGTAAAAACGTGTAAAGCTTGAAAATAAATATTGTCATGCATCCATTTTTAAATAAATGCCTTCGTTTCTTAGACATTGAAATTACTTCTACTCTTAGAATTTTTGTGTGGTTAATGAGATTAACATTAAATCCTGCCATTTATTTGAAAGGGCCTGAATTTTAAGCAATATTGAGTAGTTTAATCTTTCTTTTTCTCTTGATTTCCAAGTTATGTGCAAATTCAATACATCTTTACTTCTGAACTTCCTTTTTCCTAATAAACTTTTGTACTAGTGTTATGACCCATGAATTTTTAAATAGGCCAATAGTAAGCCATGATTAAGAGCAATAACTCCTGTAAATTATTTGCCTAGATGACATCATCACACTAAACCTTCAGCTTCTCGCATGGATTTAAGAAGTGAAGCTTGGTTCACAGCAGATAGAAGAAACATATGGCGAATTTTATTAGTCTTCTGAGTCAACTTGAAAATCCTGGGGACTTCTGTGATATTATTTTTTTTTCCTATTATATCCCAAACATTATAGAAATCGTTCCTAGTATAGTAGAGTGATGAGGAAGATGAGGATTATCCTTGCATGCAGAAGGTATACTATGCAGTTAGACCTTGGTGCCATACTGAGAGGAAAACTCAGACAATAAATGCCACAGAGCAAGTAAGCAGCAGGGAGGCATGAGCACAGCCCTGGTAAAGTGCTCCAAAGTGAAAATCAAAGTAAGCAGATAAAAGCAGACATTGGTCTGGGCTTTTTAATCAGGCGCCTGGAGCTAAGCTAAGGCAGGAATGATAAATCTGTGGCTAAGTTATGGCACAGAGGGAGCACTGCAGTCGATCAGGTCAATGTTTATGTTAACTGTGGTGGAAATCATTGAACATTCACCTTTCACCCTTGCAAATGAATCAGCAGGTTAGAAACTGTTGTTAATCTATGAAATAGCATGCAATCTCTCTAACTGTGTAGATGGAAACTGAAAGGTAGGCAATTTGAAACAATCCCTGGTTTAGATGGGGTGTTGATATAGTGAAATGCATAATGTGAATGTGAGTTGGCATTTTGAAACATCCATTTGCAACAAAGTAACAGGCAATTAGGAGGAAAATGCTCAAATTTGGGCTGATGCTAGATAGCTTTACTGATACTCAAAAGACTTAGGTAAATTCCTGCGTTTTGAGGAGATGAGCTCCTGGTTCTGGCCACTGAACTACAGATAATCAAGCATGCAGTTTCTGGTCTCTTATGTAAGTTTTCATGAGAAAATAATAAAGCACACAGAAAACAAATTTATTTATTTTCAAATCATCTTCAACACACCAGAGAAATTCTTTCCCTGAGAGTCTCACCAAGTGCTCAAGGAATGACCTAAAAGATGGAGGCATACAAATGACTGTCAAAAGAGCAGTTTACAAACGTCTCCTCTGTGTTCTCAGACTTCCCTCATGTTCCCGAGTGTGTAGGTCATACACTGGCAGAGGCTAACTGTGCTGTCACCCAATGGATGATTTGTAAAGAGCATATGAAAGTGACCCACTGGATCCCTATTAGCCAAACTCACTAGTACTCTGGTAGTGGTCTCTGCTGGGCCTTCCAGAAGACCCCTGGAGACACTCAGCTACCTCAAGAACTTTCTCATTGCCACAAGAAAAACTTCCCCAGGGATGGAAAAAAGCAGTTTCAAATTATGACAACCCTCTTTGGAAATAACTCACTTCCCTGCAGAGCTGGGGAAGAGCACACTCTTCACAGCGCTCTGCCCCTAAGGTAAGCAACATCACTTCCCAACACCAGGAAACACAATTATTCTGCTAACATTTGTGGGTGGCATTGCAGTAATATTTGGAGTTGTTTTGCTGGCTTTCCTCAGATTTTGTCCAATTCCTACATCTAAAGTCACTCAGCTCAGCTCTCACTGACAGTTCTCAAACTGGAAATGTTGATTTTCACAACTGCTGCATTACTTGCTCTCAACTGTGAAGACTTCCAGATTTCCTCAGAAACAGCACTTAAATTCCCTGACACATGCCTCTTTAAATGCCACCTATCCACAGTGTTTAGGTGATAGTGACTACCTACTATGATCCAGTACCATGCCTATGACTAACATAAATGACACTGATGCCAAGTAGGAGGCAAAGAATAGAGCTATGTTTATGCTAAGGGAATTTTCAAAGCCGGAAAGAAAAGTCCACAAAATTTCTCCAGGCATTAGCTTTCTTGCATCATCCTCCCCTCAGTCTTACAAACACAATATTAGTGTACAAGCTAAAAAGACCAACACAACAATTAATGCCTCCTATGGAAGCAGCTGAGTATGGTAGAAGCTCAGGCACAGATTGCTTTGACTTATTTTGGATACTTGTTATTTTTTATCTCCTACTTGAATCAAGGTTACACTCATTAATCATAATCTGATTATGCTGGAAAACAGAAACTGAAGGAGGAAAGAATCACTTGAATACAACCACTGTGGCTACATAAAGGAAGCCTATATCAAGTTCAACAGGCAGATACATAATTTGTAAAAAGTTTTTTGCTAAATTTAAGCTTTCAGGAAAAAAAACAGAGGACAAAACATCTCCATTATCTTCAGGGGTAAGTACATAAAATGCAGGAGAAAGCATTGAAACTATTTTGAAAAAAGCTGTTGAGTACACAGAAGTAGGTTTTAATTCAATAAAAAGGTCATTGCGTAAATTACTAGTGTAGTCCTTCCAGATGCCACATAATGATCCACAGGTTATTAAAGACAAGAAATGCCGTGTCCTCATTTTGCAGATGCAGTCTGACATGCTGCAATGTTTTATACATCCTAAGGCCAAGAGTGTGATAGCTACAACAACCTCCATACAAGTTTCAGCTTGAGTGGATAAACATTGTCACAGGTTATGGAATTCACCTAAGTTGCGCACTTACTAAGAGGCTAAATGCAACATCTGTCAGAAAGAAGACTTGGAGGGCAGACTGGCCTCAAATGAGAAAATACATTCTGACTAACATTCTCAATTTTTACATGGGTTCTTTTTCATAATCATCTGATGATTATTGGAGAAAAGATACTGCACTAGATAGACCAGCGGCTTAATTTATTATGATTTCTGTAGGAAAACCAAACCAAACACTTCCCTTCCACCCTGATTTTCTATAATTTTTATTATGAAGTATGATTACAAACTTTACCATTTTTTTTGAATGATCAGGAGGCCCACAAAACAGACGCAGCTGATAAATGAACAAGCCCTTTGTGCTTCAGCCAGTGCCAACAATGAGGCAGATGCTGACAGCCAGAAGAATCAGCTCCTCCTGCTGATTGTCCTCCAAGGACATCTCATGAGGTGCTAGCCTCTGACAATCACATGATGTGGTTACATGTTTTGTGTTAGCAATAGTACAATAGAAATTCCTTACAATGTCAGTTGCGGGAAAGATTGTAGGATTATAAATATAGAATTCACCAAGTGAGTGTTGAACAGATTAAGAACAGAGAAGAAGATGCCTCGGTCAGTTAGGCTGGTATTGGCATCTGCATGTTTGTTGCGGTCTTAGCTCTGTTTACTCCTGGTTTTGAAATGAAGCATTTATTTAATTCTTTTTTATTTTCTTTCTTTTGACAACTGTCTTTCCCATCTCTATTTTCTTTTTCTTAGAAATTTCATTAAAGTAAACACCAAATATTAATACAGAAATTAAGTTATTAATTTAAAATATACAGCAGTCACGAAATTGAAATGTTCATATTTCCATGTAAAGACTAATTCTGGTGTAACACATATTGCATGAAGGCATTTCTCAATATAGCCAGTAATCCAAAATGCCACAAACCATGAGTGTAGTGTGATGATGTTAATGCTGCCACGGGAATTGAATTTCTTGACCCATATACATTTGATTCTCACACAAAAATCACAGTAGATGAGATTCTTAACTACTATAAAATGATACAGTTGGACTGAAATTATGGGACCTATCTTGACTCATAAGAAATGAAGATGTACTTTAGTGTAATTGGCAACTACTCTGTCTTTCCTCATGCACCAAAGCACCTCTGGACAATGAGTACTCCTTTTGCATCGTTGGAGCATACACATACAAAAAATGACCTTGCTATTTCATTAATAAGTGAAAAAGCTAATAGACGATGGTTCAAGGTAGGACAATCTTAATAGTGTTCATAGCACTTAGTTTCACTGCATGAATGAAACTATAAAATATGGATTCTGAGCCTAAAAATGTGTGGAAGACCTAATATCTGTCTTTGCAATTAAGCAGATTAAAATGGTGACTCTCAAAAAAGTTTCTAAAATGTCACAACTCAGTACTGGTATTGTGGGGAAAAGTCTCTGCAGGATATAAGCAGGGAAAATGAGATTCCTGTGGTGAACCTGTCTCAGAATAATGCAAGGTCTGGTGGGATCTGGAGATCTAAAATAATCCACACTGAATTACGAGTTTAACCTCCTGTTCTGCATATTAAAATTTTACAGCTGAGATGGCTTGATCTTTGATGCTGGGCAGCCACAGAATTCTCCCCATGAAGTGCTTGTGGATCAAAAAAAAATTAATAGCATATAAAAAAGAAATTGGAAAGGGGTTTTTGTAAGGGAATTCATATTCTATGGCACACCAGTCCATCTTTACTAGCTTTTCTCATTAGATATAGATGAATGAAGTTCTGTTCAGAAAAAACAGTTTATAAATCTCAGACCAGTGCCGTACTTCAGTCACCCAGAAGGCATATGTAGTATAGGCCATGACCTCTTCAGTATCTTCTTCCACTCAAACAAGGCCAGACCTTATTCTTTCTCCTGCTTCTCATATTGTGTCATGAAATAAATTGCTATGAAGTATGTCATTTAGTGCCTCCAGTGGCACTGTACTTTCGTGAACTGGATATCAGTAGAGTGGTAATCAGGTAGTACATTCATTAATTTCATACATTTGATACAGCTGAGAAAAAGTTAATCTTTTACAGTGTTTTAGCATGAAATCCCTTATTGGATTTGTTTTAATTAAAGTAGATTCCTGTTTTGAACCTGTTCGAGAAATAATATAACTATCATAACAATACACCAATATAAGAAGGACATCGCACTATTAGAGTGTGTCCAGAGGAGGATGACCAAGATGGTGAAAGATCTCAAGGGCAAGACCTACCATGAACAGCCGAAGTCACTTGGTTTGTTCAGCTTGGAGAAGGCTGAGGAGTCACCTCATCGCAGTCTACAGCTTCCTCGGGGAGGGGCAGCAGAGGGGAAGGTGCTGATCTCTCTCTGTTGACCAGTGATAGGACACAAGGAAATGGAATGGAGCTGCATCAGGGGAAGTTCAGATTGAACATTAGGAAAAGGTTCTTCACTGAGAGGGTGGTCAGTCACTAGGACAGCCTCTCCAGAGAACTGGTCAAGGCACCAGGTCTGTCAGAGTTCAAGCAGTTTCTGGATGATGATGTTTTAATCATATGGTTTAGTTTTAGGTGGTGCTGTGAGGAGCAGGGAGTTGGACCCGATGATCTTTATGGGTCCCTTCCAAATTGAGATATTTTATGATTCTATGGAATATTGTAACTACAAAAAAGCTGACTCAAGACCTTCCTAACTACCTGTGAGCAAGTTATAAGGACAATAACTGAAATTGCTTGTCCAAAAAAGGAACATGAATTTTAAATCTGCAATCAAAAAGCTTTGAAGAGGAATAAAGCAAAGACACCACTCAGGCGTCACGTGTAAAAATGAGACAGTCTGAAGGGGAAAAATTATTTAGAACTTACTCAGACAACTTGCTTAGCTTTCACTCCTTGTTAGAGACTCAATCCTTTGCTCAAAAAAACAACTCAAAAAAAAACCCCCTGTAACAGCTCAGGTCTTTTAAAGGTGCTTATTCATAATCAGGCAACAGCCACAGGGGAGAAACAGTACTTTCTCTTGTTCAGAGGAAAAGGTTAGTTAAATGAATTCATGAAATCCAGACTGAAAATGAAATGGAAGATCTAAACACCAACTTTGGGCTGAATTATTTGGTATTTATTAGCACACATACTGCTAGCTACATAACGACTTCTTAAAATTATACTTATTAATGGAAGCAAAGCTGAGGAAGCTTTCTCTTTGGAAAATGTTGGTGTACATCTGCATTCATATAGCCACAGATCGTATCATAAATTTTATTTGCTCTTTCCTTTCTTGGCAGCCAAGACTGGTATGAAAGCATCTTGCTCGCATGTGCTAGAAAAGCTTTTATTCAATCTCTTAAACTTTAGATTTATTACTCTGTTTCTAAATATACTCATTGTATTTTTTTACCGTATCATGAATTCACGATTCTTGCATCCCATATGCAATACACAAAACAAACTAAAAAAACCCCTTAACAAAATACTGGGTTTTGTTGTTTGTTTGCATGAAGAATGGGAAAATTTAAAGAATTTTCAATTCTTATTTAGAAGAACAAATCATTAATACTGATTCTTTATTACTAATTTTAGTTTGCATTTATTTTAGGGGAGATTTAGCTCTTAGTATTAAAGTTTTATTAAAACAATGCTTTACTCCTTTAAAATCTTCAACAGAAACCAGTTTCAATGACTCATGAAAGGTAACAGTTTAAAGAATTCAGCAGTGTTTAAGGGAGAATATTCTACTTACCTACAATGACGGTAGATAAGCCTGCAATTTTATCCTTTCAAAAATAATGACAAATTTAGCAATTGTTTGCAAAAAGTTTGACAAATTTATCCATAAGTAGAGGTGAAAGTAACACTGACACAAGGAGACACACACATACACACATCTCCTGTATTAGAAGACTCCATGTCCTATTTGTTTCATTGAGTGTTCACAGGTCCTCTCACCAGGAGAGGATTTCTTTCGAATGCTCTGAGCGTTCAAAGATAATCTTCAATTAAACCAAAATAATGTCTTTTCTTTCTTCTTTTTTTCCTGCCTGAAAGTGTTGTTTGATCACTGACCCCAGCATTTCAGCATGCGTTGTGATATATGTATCATGCAATATATGGTTTTCCCTCTTCCATGTATTTTAACATCAGAAAGAACCATCAGTTAGATGTTTTGTCTCCAGGGTATCTCAGTCTCATCCAGTAAACTCTCTGTAAGACCCAATCTGAGCTATAGCCCAACTAGTCTTGATTTAAGACTATCTATAATGCTTCCATAAGAGCTCTAGCAGTTATTACCCGTGGCTGTTTATAATCTGCACTTTATTTCTTCTCTGTATCTGCCTCAGTGCTTTGTGGTCATATTTCCACTGGAGGTACTGGGATTATTTGCAAGAATACAGTATAAACTCATAAAGTGTGTTTTCATCAATAAACTAAATGTTCCCAAAATACAGAGGATCTGACCACAGACCTATAATATGAATGAGCGTTGTTTCATCTTACTAGAGATTCAATACTTTGTGACATATGAATAGTATGATTTACTGTTGAGATATGTACCGCATATTTTCCTGTGCATACAACATGAATTTTATAACAATTTACTAATAAATCTACTGGTTTCTGAATCTTTAGGAAATAAAGAACTTTCTCATCTTCCTCCTGGATGTTCCAAGCAAAGAAATAACATGGACAACATAACATGCATAAAGTTAATATTAATTGAATTTGTTTGTTTGTTTGTTTTATTTAAGAAATCAGTTTATAGTGAGGGCATGGTTATGTTTATTTACTTTTACTGTTGAATTTCCTTGCATTAAATTGTGATGATTACGAAAGTTAATCCATAACCTGGTATTGTGGTGGTACTGAGAAAAGGCCACATACTCATCTGCAGAACGTACGGATTCTGAGACCTGGGAACAGAATTCCCACCCTCTGTTGAAATTTATCATCAAAAGAATGAGTAACTCAAAACAATACATTCAAATAAACTGCAGATTGAGAGTATTTTTAGTAACAGAATGAAAACACTTCATGGTTATTTTTATTATCTCAAAGGAAAGTTTTAATGTTAATGGGCAATATTTAAGATACCTTTTCCTCCCACCCCTGACTTAGGCAAAAATATGGTAACATCCAGACCACCTTCTGTAAAATATTGATAATATCCTATTTTTAACAAAATGATGGAAGGGAAATATAAATAAATATTACTTTTNAATTTTAATATTATTAATTTTAGATTTCTGATACACATGCTATATTTTTAATTCAAGTCTAACATATTTCCTGCTAGGAAATTCTACATCTATAATTGCAATTATCTAGGGTATGACAAATGAGTCATGTCATGTAATTTATATGCCACAAACATCAGTGTGTTTTATTCTAGTTGTATCAGTAGGTAACAGCTAAGTGTATACTGAGGCATTTTGTTCTGCAGGCTGGATATCCTTCTGGTCAGCGTGCTGGTTCCAGAGATAGTCTTGTTATGCATCCCCAGCCACAATTTGACTTAACATTCAAAGCCCTTAGTTTTGAGGCTGCCAGAGGCTGAACTCATTGGTGAAATAAATTATCCCACCCCTCAGGGACAGAAACAAGCCACCTGTCACTTGTCAAGAAACCAGCACTAGTGCAATGGTACCTAATGTCCCAACATCCCACCTGCAGGCAAAGTGGCTGTTATGAAAGTGTAGCCACGGATAAATGTAATGGAAAATAGGTGAGGATGAGAAGGATTTAGATAAATGAGATAAGGTACAATTAGTAGCAAATTGTGCTGGCAATGCCTTTTTTAAGAAAGCTTTTAAAGCAACAGTGACCTTCATTTTTCCTTACTGAATGGCAAAGTGGGATGCTCAGGGAGACTTCTGTGTTTCATATCTCTATGAAATGTATAGCTTACCTTCTGCAAGTCAACCCTCTTGTTTATTTCAAGGCTGATATTTAGTTTGTGTTTTTCTGAGGTTTGAGAAATGTTTTTTTCAGTCAAGAGCAAGCAATGAATCAAGGCCACGTTATCCTGAAAGTAGGCATTTTTTATCAGCTTTTACAATTAATCAGATCCAGAAGATTAGCAGCCACAGGAGTTACAACGATTGCACTATGCTCTATTGGCATTATGAGAAGCAAGTTTCCAACAAACGCCTCTTCAAATTCAGCTCCATTTGTGCTCCACATTAATAATGACTTCAATTGACTGAAACCAGCAAAAAAATATCCAATTAAGTGTCATTACATGACTTCAGTTAAATGCCTGCTTTGAAAAGTCTCTCAGAAGATATTGTTTCAGTGAGTTTACTGCAACATGCTGGGACTGAATGTTTAATCCTTAAAGATGCACTGTATTTTAAAGCAGTAGCCTGTGCAGTTACAGATTAATTACTAGATTCTATGCTTTCTGTTTCCCTGAAAATTAAGATCCTTAGTGTGACCAAAATTGCCCAAGCACAAAAGAAAAAAAAAAAATATTTGAAAACAGATTAATTACAGTGCAATCTGTCTGTATCACAACTTCAGGGAGCGAATATGAGGAAAAAAGCATATTTTAACTCAAGACATAAGACTTGCATCTCCTGCCTTCACAATGTAAGAACACAAGCTCACAGTGTAATACAAGATGAGACAGCACAACCCAACATAAAACATAAAAACATAACACAAAAAACACATAAATTTTTGTCTTGAACAATACTTAAAGAATTGCTTGATCCTATATTCTAGCACAGAAAAATGCAAATTTGATTCTCCAGAGGTGATAATGGCTCTAAACTGGTGAATGGCAGGGCATTAAAAATAAAATAAAGGAAAATAACAATATATGATAAAGCTGGAAGATGGTGTGTCTAAACAAAATTGATATTATAAAGCAAGTCAACAACGAGAGTACAATTAAGCAGGGAGAACTGGGGTTTTTAAAATGTCTTAGAGATGTTAGTATATTTGAAAATTACTAGGTTCAATATGTCTGATTCTAGAAAAATGAACATGAGCATGAGCATGAACATGAACATGAACAACCCAGGAATTGGGGAAAAAAGAAAGAAAGATGACTCCATGATGTTATTGATGTCATTTAAAGCATAGTCTTCTGTTCCTTCTGTAATGTTTTCTGTTTCTCTTGTACAAAGATAGAAGTGGAGTCTCAAGAACCTTTAAATCAAAGCACAGAAAGGAAAGGAAAACAGATGAGTTTATATCTTTTCATCTTTAGCATCAGGGCCAACTGTCCGCTACTCCTCAACTCATCCTTTGAATTAATTGAAAAGATACAGTTGTCAAATTGGAGTTTTGTCTTTGCAATGAAGTATGATGGAAAACAATGAAAACACCTTATTCTTCTGGAGAAGAAAATAAATAATGAAATGAAAAAATACATTTTCATTAAAAGCTGGCAGACAGTCAATGAGGAATTGAACATCAGACAAAAGGGAAGGGTGAATTTTGAAAGACCGTTAAAGACAAGGCCAAACATGCTTTTCAGTTTGTTCAGTTCCTTCCAAAGCACAATGAACCATAGAGTTTACTCTCAAAAATGAAATATGGTGTATCTTAATTTGCTAAAATACACAATTAAACAGGATGTGTTTAGATGGGCAGACCGCTGTGTCTCCCAGTGTTCTTCCCTTGGGTTTCCAACTACCAGAGGAAGCAGGAGGAAGAAATATGAAAGACTGTATCAGTGTGCACTCATATGGCTTAAATTATGAGCTTCACAATCAAGAGTATTTTGTACCGGTTAGAACTTTTCTGAATTTCTTATGTTTGTGAACAAATATTTTAAACTATTTTCATCAGCTACTTAATATTTAAAGAGTGTCAAATGTTGGATTTGCAATAATTTTCCTCTTTATTTTGGATTTCTCCATCATTGTCTGTACATTTGAGGAAGTGTTATACATTTTCCATGGACCTACCTTAGTGAGAAAAACATTACTGTCTGCTTACTTTGAAGTGCTTTTGTAGGGAGACAGAACATCAGTTCTTCATGGCTGTCCTGGCTTCCAACTGATTTCTTACTGACATTAAAAGTGACCTACAAAAGGTCAGATGGCTTGGTTCCTTGTTTCCCTAGAAAATGCCACTTCCCCAGCATGATACCTCAGCAATTGCAATCAGATTAGTCACTCAGCTTTCTGTTCTGTTTCACAGAAAGACAGACCCCTTAGTTCCAGAACTCACCATTTTGCCTAGAAGACGACAGCTTTATAGATCACCTGACCTGCTCTTTTCCTGAAGTGAATACAGGCATGGCAGGTGAGTAAGGATGGCTTGAAGTATGAGCCATTGAATGGGCATCAGAAAGGATTAATTCACTGACAGTGATGTTATTGGCTTTGCACTGCTGGTCATTTCTTCAGCAGCATTATCATTCCAGCTCCAGAGGTTCTTTCCAACTCATGTTACTCCAATTCTATGATATTACTTTCACCGAGAATTCCAGAGGGGTGCTTTTTTACAGCAGAATAAATACACAAATTGCCTACAATTTGGTTTGCTAAGTTTTGGAAAGAGTGAAATGCTATACTTTCATGAGTCCAGGAAGGGAGTGCTCTTAGTTTGTGGGTTTCTGTCCTCACAGTTACATGTAACTGGACAATAAATTACAGAGCAATGATCCTGAATGGTGGCTGTGTGCCTCTCACTGGTTGCCTAGTCACTCTCATCTTCACTGCATCGTCTCTCCAGAAGTGATCCTGGGATTTGTAAAAGGAAGAGATGTCTACAAAGGGAAATAGCAAGGTGATCAGTCTGGGGAAAGGGAATTCTCCAGCAGTAGATGTCAGTTCAGCTTGGTTTATTATCTCCTACTAACCCAGATTTGGAAAGGCAGATACATCTCCCAACAGAGGCTCTTACTTATTGCAGTCTGGATGGATCTTCGAACAACAAAATGAAAACGGAACTTAGGAATATGAGACCAGGCAGAGTAAAAGGGTTTATAGGGCTGTGCTCAGCCTGGTCATTAAACTTCATATGGGATTTAGGTCTTATTTTCCTCAGTTTCATTCCCTGTGAGTTCAAATGTCCTAAATTCACTGTGAGTGCCTGATTTTTGCTTCAAACACATCTACTGCAAAAGTCATAAAGTTTCCCAGAACATCATGGCCTATTGACTCTCATCCCAATTCAGTAAGAGCTGTAACACGGGAATGCCGCCTGTGGTGAACGTTGTGGTTTAGCCTCAGCCACCAACAAAGAACCAAAGGCAACTCGCTTACCCCTCCCCACCCCTGCCGCCCTAGCTGTGGGGAGAATGGGAAGAAAAAGGATAAAGGGGGTTTAACAGAACAGCAGAGGAAAACACTCCTCACTAAGTACCACTGCTCACCAAGCGGACCCAGGAAGCCCCAGCGCTCTCCCAAGCAGCAACTTCCTGCCCATTCCCCCTCAGCTAGCTTCCCCCTGTAGAGAGGGCATGACTCACACGGTATGGAATACCTGTATCCCAGGCCAGATCCTTGGTAAAATTAACCCTACCACCACTGGAACCAGGACACCACCCCTATAAACCCTTTAACAAAGCCAAAAAAACGTCTCACTGCCTTCCCACACAGTGCCCTGCTTATGTCACCCCCTGTGTTAAGACTTTCACTACTCAGGCTTGCACACTTTGGACACCACAATGGTTTGTCTCTGCCATCACTTTGATACTTCCTTGAGCAGCAGATAAACTCAGGCTCCCCATCCTACTTATTTAAAGAGTGCCTTGCACTGACAAAGTATGGTGAAAATTACCGGGATCAACTGAGCACATTGCAATTTATTCTAGGAGGATATATGACTGGTTCAAGGATGCTACAGAAACCTATCAGAGTGAAATCAGATCTGAGGAAGTGGAGCAGAAAAGATGTGTCTCTTGGAATAATTTCAGCTAGAATAATCAATCTCAAGGTTTACAGGATTTAATAAGGATTTAATAGGGCTTCTCTACTGCTGTACCTCTAAAAGGTTAGCAAACCATTTAAAGAAGTTAAGCTGGACAAATCTCTCAAAGCTCCAAGTTTGTAGTGCATTAACCCTGGCATATTCCACCTGCTTTCAGTATTTATTATACCATCCTTGTACAATTCATGCTGTCTCCTACTAATGAGCACACTTCTGAAAACTATATGAGCACACGGTATAACAGTTTGTCTTAACTCAGTATACATCTAAATGATATCATATGAAGTATCAAAAACACTTGAAAAACAACATTGACAAACAGATGACCAAATTTTCCTGGAACCAAGCTGATGTTTACTTATTTCCTCTCCCTACTGGAAGACATATAGCCTCACTGATTGTCTCAGAGACAATTGTAACATTCTTCTTCCTGGAAAAAAAAACCCAAAAACAAACCAACAAACGAACTGCAGTATAAGGACTACATTGTTCTTAATAGATTTGAGTAAGGAAAGCACCCTTATTCTGTAAAATACTGAATCACACTAAGTGTCTCAAGATTCAAGTCTGTGTGTCATACCACTAAAGTCTTTGCCTTCAATAAACTAGCCAAGTCATGTGTTGCAGCCTCATTTCCCCTGTGCCCCTCCAGTAGCAAAGGCATTTTGGGCAATAAAACTGAAATTTTGGTTGTGGGGTTTTTGTGGTTTTTTTGGGTTTTTTTTTAATTAGAAATTGCCTTTTAATTCAGAGAAACATTGGTATTTTTGTTTTCCCCTTTATAATTAAAAAACATATACAATTCTAATTTATGAGTGTTATGTTTTTCTGTAATGATCAGTTGCTTTTTCTTGGAAATATCGTTGCCCAAATTTTTTCTTTTGTTCTTTGTTTGTTCTTTTGTTCTGGTCTTTGACTTTTCTGCAGAAAATATTTACCTTAGAAAAGGTTCTAACTATAAAGCATCACATTTATTTTGTTTCCCCCTGTAGCTGTTAATAAAAAATTTAACCAGTCTTCCAGGTCTGTCAAACATACACGCGCGCAAACACACACACACAAAACTGAAAAAACCACCCCAAAACAAAGAAAACCACCACCAACAGCAACAAAACAAAGAAAAGAACAACAAAAAAGTGTGTATTTTTGAAAATTCAAGAGGCCAACTTGGTCACTGAAAACCTGTGTTATTGAATAATACCCATGAAGAATAAAGCCAAAATAATCTAAAATGACATTTTACACTGTGCACCAACAAAACAAAGTACACAAGTGTAGTCAATGTGAGATTGGGACAGCAATAATGGAATAGAGGAGTAAGAAGTTCCAAATAGAATTGTTCATGTAAGAATTTTTAATTTTTTTTCTTTTAAAGAAAACATTTTGGTCTGCAATGACGAGGTGAAACCACTGATCTCTGTGTGTGTGTGTGTGTGTGTGTGTCTGTGTGCGCGCGCGTGTGTGTGTGTGTGCGCGCGATAACATCAACATGGAATAAGCAAGTTTCCTTTGACAAAAGAAGTAATTAACAAATTAGCTAGATACTGTGCCTGTACTAATTGCATTTGCAAAGGCTTAGAAAATGTTGTATCTTTTTAACTTGACTCATTTGTGACCACAAACAAATAAGAAATACAGTACTGATAATCTGGTGCACATACATATAAGCAAAACTTGGTGTAAGATTTTTTTACTGATTTAAACTTATTTCTTATGTTCTTAAGTATTTTCTACACGCAGTCGTAATTCAACTTTTCCTGATATGGCAGTGAACACATTCATGCCCAATGTAAGAGAAAACGAGCTTTGAAAAGCTTGCCCTTAAGTGAACCTGAACTAGAAACATGTTTATATCTTTCAGAAAATATGTTGGAATATCAAACCCTTGCAGGAAATTCCTTGCTTTTCATTAAGACATTCTCAAAGGATAACATGAAATACACCTCCTCAGGAATCTAACCTACAGCCAGCCAGCCCAGCTGGATAATCAAGAGAAAGTTCTACATGCACTGAACCTAATAGCATGTCTGCCTACCTGTATGCAAGTAACTCAGTCATGGTCAATCATTGATTTATTACAATTGAGAAAAACAGAACTTTTATGTCAGACATCAAATTTAGTTCCTAGTTTTGTGTTAAAAAAACCTTTTGCAAAAAGAAAAAGGAGAAAGACCATGGGTTGTAAAGGGGATTATAAAGTGCAGAATCAGAATTTGGTCTCAAACCTTCAAAGACTTGAGAGTGCACACAAAAGAGAGATGAAAATCTAACAGTTCTTTTCACAACAAAACAACTCTCTGAATGAATTTTATGTTGTATAAATGGCCAAAGTATAACACATGTTTCCTATGAAACAGTCTGCTCTGTGATTTATCAGACCTTTTTTCCTACAATGTAATACTTTTATATCTGAATGGTGCACAAATCCAGGGAAGGATAAAGTCAACTAGAGAAAAAGAAGGAAAAATCTTTCTTTCTTCACTTTAAAACACACAGTACGTCTATTTTGCAGAGCAAAAATTCCCAAAAGCAACACATGTAATTAATATATTTTGCTCCTATAGGCAACAGCTACAAGCATGTGCACCAAAAATTAAGTAGGCAGTTACACAACTTTTTTTCAGCAATTCAATGAAATGTGCAAGCTCTTTCCGGAAGATTCCCAATGTCTTGTGTCTCATATGCCAGTTCTAGGAGCACAGATAATCTTTTTTACATGGTCATATTCTCACACCTGCTTGGAAAAACATTTTTAAAGTTTTAATAGTGCTTCAAGGGGAAAGTATAAATTATACCAAATTGACATCTTTCCTCCAGGTGTTTTTTTAATTTCTTGTTTCAAAAGCATTTTTTTGTTCTACTTAGAGAAGATCTCTTTTCAGCAATAAGACACATAAAAGAAAGTTTTAGATTCAAAAGTCCTTCTTTTTCAACACGGTAACTCTTTTCAGCCTGGTGACCTAAATCATTAATGAGCAAAGATACATAATGTGAGTTTTTACCTTTATTTTGTAATTAAACTTACATGTGCTAACTTGTAGGTCAATACAGACATCACATGTAGAAACAGTGGCCCCAGACACTAATGTGGAAATTTTAATTCCAACAGATTCAAGTGAAACCAAGACTTCCCTGCATACTTTCACAAATCCCTGTGTTACCAAAAGATGCAACGGAGAGGTCAGAAAATGTGGGCTGTATAGAATATGTTTTTCCTAGTTTCTGAAGTCCTACCTGTTGATTGTGAAGATTTTGCTTATCTCATTAAATATCAAAAAGTTTAAGTCTATTGATGTTCTCTGCTACAAACAAAAAAAATCCCATGCCTATTATCCCTGTATGTTAGTCATGAGTTTGTAAAGCCAGTCTTACTGTACTTCACAGGTACTCACAAATACTACATCAAATTATTCAGAGACTTTGTGACCATCCGTCATTACATTTACAGATGATCTGAACAACCTAGCCTGTGCCACCTGTGATTTCTTATGTAATCTAAATCACTTCTATTCTTCCATAAGCACACCTAACTCCTCTGCCTTCATTGTCATTATCTCAGTGAAACTCATCTTTGAATATCTGTGTAGTTGAGCTACCTTTTCACATCCAGTCTTTGAAAATAAGTTTGCAAGTCAGCTTTGCTGGCCATTCTCCCAGAAAAAGCTAACATAGAAAAAGAAACAGAAATCACAGCCAGAAGAAAATCCACTCTAAAAGAAACTGTAAAGATCAGAGGAGAAAAAAATATGTATCTTTGAGGATGAAAATGAAGTTTCCAAATTAAAATCTAAACCATAAGAAATATTTTTATTTTATTCCTATTATCTGTAGCACACACAAAAGTCATCTAATTTACTAGAACTTGCTTAATTTTCTCTCTAACAATACATACAGTGTGAAAAATGCATTCAAAGATGACAAAAGAAAAAAAAAGATAAGATGTCTATCACATATAAATTGCTCATTAAAAAGGCTTAGGCTCTAATGTGGTGCAGCTGGTTCAAGAATCATTTCTACACTCCTGTTTCCCTCACCAGTTAAAACACATAAGATTTCATCCTCCTCAACTGCATAACTTATCTTGTTCTTGCCAGTAAACATAAACTCAGGACAGTATCTTCTTCCCCAAATCTTGGCATTGCAATTCCTGATACAGGGAATTGGGCGTAACGGAGAAGGTAGTTGAGGGACACGTTGTTGGATCTAGCACTAGGTGTATGGTAGGGATCTGTATTCCCTCAGAGATACTTTTTAAAAAGCAGATACTAGAGCAACCCTTAGCCTTCCGTTTGCTTTCTCATACTGAAAAGACAACCTGGGCTGCTCAGGACTGTTGTATGACCATGGTTTATCTGGACCCAAGACATGACCCTGATTTCTAGCCAGCTCAAGAACAGAGCTTAGTATCCTATTACAATCCTCTGAGCCATGCAGCCCCAAAAATGTTTTCCACAGTGTGAAAGTTTTTCTTTTTTTCTCTCTTCTTTTAAAATTATTGAGCTGTCACTTACCCCTGCACATAACATTCCTTTGTCCTTTGCAATGAGAGTTTTACAAGAGTGTTTAAAGTGTAGAGTGAGTGAATAAGCAGAGCAGACAAATGGCCTTTGGAATTAAGAGTCTCAAGTACTCTCAGACATGAATGGCTGAAATATCTCCAAAGAAATCATTGCAAACTATTGGATTACAAACCTCCTTTGAATATGGATAAAATTAAGAAAATTTCAGAGTGCTGAAATATAAAATAATATCTCTTTTAAAACACCCTTAAATAAGAGGCAGTTTCAACTACAAAAAATTTAAGTGAGAAAGCAATTTGGTTTTCCTGTTTCCTACAAAGGTTATGTTTTTGTAGTAAAAAACAGTCTTTTTGATGAGTTGTAGAAGGCTATTTTAAAGAAAAATAAGGGTTTTTTTTAATTATGAGTATACCTAGTGGTTTTATTTCTGTTTTCTTTTAAGAGAAAATAGAGGGTCTTTAAAGCAGATTTTTTAAATTAAGCTGAACAAAGTATATTAAACCAGGTAGAAAACTCATTGGTGTTTTTCTTCACTTAAAGTTTAAACCGAGTTTTCTCATTTTCACTCACTTTCATTCTAAAAATCATAATTAAAAATATGTTTGCCTCACCTCCTGAATATCAGCATTGATCACAGATATGTATGTGGTATCTGGTATGATCAGATACTGGAGACACAGGCTCTGTCTAGAGCAGAAAGCCTTCAGAATCATATGATCTACTATACAGACACATGATGGAATGAGTTGTATGCGGATTTCCAAGATTAACTCAGAACGTCTTGGCCTTTTAGCATCTAACCTGACCATTACCATCATTTTTAACAGCGTTCTTATGTGTGCATAATCTACACCATCTGCTGAGTGTAAAAACATAGTGGAAAAATGTAACCTGGGCACAGAAGTATCACTTTTACTGGTGTATTTTATGAACAGATGCTGAGAATAAAATTCAGTTCCTGGAATAAAACCTTTATTCAGACAGAATCTAAAGATCGATAAACTCAGATTGTTTTCCCAAATCCTAACTCTTCAAAAAGCTGAATATAAGAAAAGCCCCTATCAATTATGTTCTTTGAATAGTTAAATTGCATAGGAAAGAATGTATTTTTTAATTGTGATCTAAAAATAGCTATGAAAATATGCAATGTTACAATGACAATGTTTTTTAAAAAAGGAGAAATGTTCATCATGGTAAAAGTGCTATAGATAAATAAACAGTGGAATAAGAAGGGAAAAGAGAAAATAAAATCAACAAATTAAGTGGCTAAACTCTGTATCTGGGTGTTTACCATGCACCATGGCTGACCAAGCACCATGGCTGACCAGCCTGTTGTTCATCTTACGCAGACAAATGGTGCAGTCACTTTCAGCTGTTTCCATGCGAAGAGTTTTGGTATTCAGTCACATGTGAGACTACACACTGCAAAACAAAGAAAAACATGGGTAGATACCCCTCTATGACCCAAAAGACAATGGTTACACCCTTTAAAAGTTCCATGAATCTTTGTCTACTCTGTCTTCTGTGGTTAGTCTATAGAAAAACATGTATTACATATGGGATCTGAAAAAGACATAAGCAGCTAAAACTGGCTTCTGTCATCAGTTTGTCACTGCATATTTTAATTCCAGTCTGTCAGCAGCTACACAGGTAATTTGAGTTTCATTGAAAGATATCCTGTCTAACTGCACTTCTCATGTGTGATCCAGGGCACCTTTGCTCTCAATAAGTTCAAAAAGATAGTGAAAATGAAGATATAGACTTGTTGCTATCACCCTTTTTCCCATAAAGTCACTTGTTCAGGTTTCTTACTCAGACCAGACTTTCACTCCGCTCCAATGACTTGACTTTTGCACCCTGCTCCATCCATTGGCCATGGATCTCACATTCCAGACGGAGCCGTGCCAAGTCATTGATGCCGAAAAACTTCGGAATAAAGAACTGCTCAAAGACTTTGTATCTTTAAGCAGCAAGGTATTTGTTTATTGCAACGTTGGGAGCAAGGCAGTTCGCACTGCACAAAACTTGCTCAACCCATACGTGTACAGTGAGTCATTTTATACATTTGAGATACACGGTTACACCTTCATCATGCATATTCTTAACTAGGCGGAGTCCAGGTGGAGTCTAGGAGGAGCTTTCAAGATCCTCCTCTTGGCTCATTTTTTAGGTGGTAGGTTCCGGCCTTCATCTCGGTTGAACTTTTCACCTTTCTTTGTTAAGTGTCCTGGTTTCTCAGGCACGCAAAGACTGCCGGCTCATGGCTTTTCTATTCAATTCAAATATCCAGCTTATCTTAACTTACGACCACGACCACGACCACCAGGTTTGTTTTATAGCTCTTCTTCACATCCTCCTCCAATCTTCTAAGCAAACGGAAGGCTTTATCAGTGTTTTTGGAATGTTTAACAGAACAAGGCACCTTTATCAACTCAGTTAACTCTTTTAGGCCTCTGCTCTGCTTTCATCATCACAGGAAGATGTGTGGTGAATTCATTCCCCATGATAAAGCAGATGGGGACTTTATTAGCGATAGTTTGAACAACAGAGGGCTTGGGGACATATGAAGTAATAGACATAGACAACTTGGTTAAGTACTGCAGAAAACTTTACAGGGTCTCAGTGGTAAAACTGAATTTGCTTCAACCATGCTTACACCACTTTTATGTTGTTAACAGTTGAATGAGTGAGTCACAAAAAACAGAGGAAAATGTGAAGTTTTGACACACATAAGCTTATCCTAGTAGCGCTCGACAGATTCAGAAAGAGACACAATTTTCAAACACTAATGGTGATCCACCACATATAGCAATTAACACAAAAGCAAGAGTTCTGGCTACCTCCTTTGTAGATAAAGTTTCACATGGACCACTGTAGATGACAGCACTCTAGAATAACTAAAGTATTGTTTATGGGATAAGACACTATTTCAAAGCAGAATAAGTTGTTCTCAAGTTTCAAGCCACCACCATGACAGAAAGTCATGGATTTAACAGGCAAGTTTTGACTGCATCCTTAAAAGTGGGTTTTTACAAACCTGTTTTGGGGTAGGTATAATGAGATAGGTTATGTACTTTGTGCATTGACTGTCATTAATATACCTTTATGTTAATCTGATTTCTGTTCATCTCATCACAATACCTAGATCTTTGGATCTAAAGGCTTACCTCTTAGTAAAAAAACTATAATCATGTTTATAGGAGTCATTTTGTTTGCTCTCTTTCGTGCCCCAAGACATTCTTTTTACTCTCCTTTCCTTTCCCCAGATGAAGTCAGACAGTCTTAGAAGCCTTTAGAGTATTTTTCTGATATTCATACTGTATTCACAGTTAGAGGTACGAGTAAACAAAACATTTACGTGTGTAATCACTAATAAAAAAAACATGAAAAAAGGTTGACAAGGTTGGTTTCTAGAGGACTTAAATACATGGTTTTGTGCAACCAGAAAAAGATTTTGCTGGATTAGTTTGGAGTAAATTATTTTCAAAAAAATTAACGTTCTTCCATAAATATTACCTCTTTTAATTAATGTTACCACTTTTAATTAATTTATTTGCTAAAAAACATATTTACCTAGGGAGTAGCTAAATCTTGAAACTCTAAAGTTCACTGTATCAAGACTATGGATGCTTCAGAGAATTTTAAAAATACTGAAACACTTCTATGGTACAGTTTGGCCTCATAATTCTCTACATATTCTTAGAACTTATATGTCCCTCTAATGCACAGTCTTTGGAGCTGACTTTCTAAGGAGGTCGATATTTGGAGAAAATTTGGTAAAGTTAAGCAATTCAATAAAAATTCTTGCCCATACAATATCTGCTGCACAGATTCCAAACAACTATCACTTTTAAAGACTTAACTAGTTGAAAAACTCTGCATTTTTACTTTTATTTTTATGTGCACACATTCGAAGGGTAGCTAAGTATTTTACCTACGGCCCAGTGTTTCAAACAAACAGCTTTTGGAAACAGAGTTGCTAGAGAGATTTATATCATGACAGAATAGTTTTAACTTTGAACTCTGTATCATAATTTTCTCATGAAAACACTTTGTAAAAATAAACTTTCCTAAAAGTACTAAATAATAGCTTTCACTATCAAAGTAAAAGAAGTTAAGAAACCATACAAGACAACACTAAAAAAACAAGTTAACAGAACAAAGAAACAGGGAAAACTCGTCACTGTATAAACTGTTCCTGAGGATAAAACACACTAAAACCTAAATAAGTCATACAATGCAAAAGTGTCTTTCTTGTTTTTGTTTTACAAACAACGTGGAAAGACTCTTGTGACTCTTCTACAGACCATATGAGGTAGAATGATGGTCAAATGAGCCTGAGGATGGGCACAGAAGTGTGCAATAAAATGGTCTTTTAGTTAATAAAAGAGGCTTTCACAAGTGATAATCCTGTGAAAGAATACAGCTTAGAAAATGCAGGCAGACAGCCGTTTCGACATGGTTCTCTTTAAATGGGCTGATCTGAATGTGTTGGTGTCAAAGAAACCAAAGTGCTTAGATGGGCTTTTAATGAGTTTTATCCATCCAAATAGATCCCCAAAGATAGTGAGAATTCCAAATAATGAAGCTAGTTTTACTAGAATACACTTCTGGACAAAGAGAGGGCACTGCAGGGAAAATATTATTAAATTGGGAAGCAAACAGTATTCTAGGAAGTAAGCTTAACCTGGTTTATTTATACATTTTTATTTCCCAGAAGATGAACAATCACAAGCTGTGTGTGGAACCCACAATTTCTAAGTAGCAATACTAGTAAAATGAACTTCTCTGGATAGAAGTGAAAATGATAAAAAATGAATAAAATTATAAAAATGAAGTGAGTTTTCAATAAGTGAGCTTATTGATAGTGAGGGAGCACAGAGAGAATCTTAACTGCTTCTAACCTGGGGTTATTTCTAAATACAATTTTGTTCAGAAATACTTTTCAGACATCTGACAAGTTCTCGTAACGGATTACCATTACTTCATGAAGAGGTAATGGTGGACCTTGAACTGCATAGCATCTTCCAAGCAACCTGGCATGATTTGCAGGAATGGATCTTTAAGCAGATCTGAACTGAGTCGTCTTAATTCCTGAAAACTGAGGAGTTGAGAAGTCTTAATTCCTGAAATAAACAAAACCCCCAAGAAAAACAGCCCAGACTCCTATCAAGCAGAAAGTTTTTATATGCAAAGTTTTATAATCTACTAATGTATTCTTTAACTGTCTACAAAAGCCACAAACAGTACATCAGTAACTCCCTGAGAGTAAAGCAAAGCAGCGAATGAGGCAGAGATGCTGGGGTAAATAGAGTTGAAAGTCAGAGCTCTTTAAGCGTTGCAGTTGTAAAAAATGTCAACAAACACTGAAGTGCAAATTTATGTGCAAAGTTTATATAAATTTGACAAAAACATAGCCTACCTACCATTTTGTTTAAACATCTTAAAAGAAAATTTTAATCTAGAGCAAAATGCAATATAGCACAATTTATACCCACTTATATCAATTGGTATACATCCTACAGCCTGTGCTTTTACTTTTTAGAATTTTTTTTTCCTTTATACAAAGAGAAAGTCTTCAATTAATAGCTAGTCAGCCTACAACACTACTGGATCTAATAGATCACCCAGGGGCACATAGCAAAGTTATGAGAAGTTGAACATAATAGGAGATTTGCAAAATAAAGGACAGAAAACCTCAAAAATCCTCAAAAAGTAAATAATGCATAGATTGTCATAGTTGAGCTGGAGTAGAGCGGAAAGCCATGAAAATTAAACACATCAGTAATCTCTGTGTTAAACATTTGGTTTGGCCTATGAAACAGCAATCAGGGAAAGTGCTGAGCACCTTTGATTTCCTTGGGCCCCAGTTCTTTCAGATATCATTCACTGTCTTCATGATTACCTTCTGACTAATACTCTCTCACATTTCTTTTTCTAGCAGGAATGCTTACTGATCCTAGCCTGCCAAACCAAATGTAATGGCAATTAATCCCACAGCTTTTAAACCATCCTGACCTGAAAAATATCTTTTTGTACAGAGAACAATTTGAGATAGTTGAAGTTTTGGTTTGCTAAGCAGTTAACATCTCCATGACAAGGATGTAAGAAATTAAAGGGGAGAGGGAGAGAAGGGTTGCTGCTTTTTTTATGAAGCAAATGTCTTATAACAGGAGCTAAAAAGCTATTGCCCATATCTGTACTTTATTTTTAAAAACTTGGTATGTTACATGCAAAAATACCAAAATTATGTATCAAGCATGCACTTTGCATCCACGGCTGTCTGTAAGAGTTGTGTCCACTCCAAAGAAAATATCAGATTCAGCACAAGCATATGTTTTAAATAATCTAGGGATAGCGTGCAGTCAGGAATAATTTATTATGCACATCTGTAAGAGTGCTACATTTTAAAAGACAAAGTTTTTATTATAGCTTAACATTATTTACTTAGGGGGAGGGGAGAATCCTGACAGTTTGAAAGAATCAGTTTTCTTCTTTAATAAAAAAGAAAAGAAATACTCCACATTCAATTCAGTCCAGATTGCATTTGATCATTCTGCATGGTTTTGTGACTTTTATACTTTTCAACACAGTGAAACAAAGGATTAAAGCTCAAAATCCCCCTCTTTAAATGGAAACAGCTTTCACCAGGAGCAGACAGAAATCTTTTTTCAAAGCTGAGAGCAAAGGGCTGTATTCTGCCCTTGTCACAGCCACCCACCGCCCTTCGTGGTGCAGGGAGCAGTGTGCACGGGCAGAGGGGCTTGCTGTTCTTTGGGGGTCTACTCTGGTTTTCTTCTTTTTTTGTTGTTGTTGTTGGTTTTTTTGTTTGTTTGTTTGCTTGTTTGTGGTGTGAGACGGTGGATTCCATTAAAAAGAAAGTCTCTAACTTGCTGTGTTGCAATGTCACCATCAAAGACTCCGTGTGACCTACAGCGCTTCAATCCATTGCCTTGGCAGACCCCTACGAGCACCCCACATTCCTGGGAAGGTGCTGACACTGTGTGTTTCCCCTCCCAGCGCTCAAAGCACTCGTGGCCAGGCAAGGGCATGGACATCTCAAGTAGGAGACCTCCATGGGCACCTAAAACCAAAAATAAATCTAAGCAATTGGTAATTTGTTAGAAAGTAAGAACTATGCATTTTTCTACTTGGAGGAAAGTTTTTCCATGGTATGACAGAAGGAAAAACAGCTCATTGCATTTTGCACCCTACAGAACAAGGAACTTATGTTCCAGCTGAAGCTATCGTTACCTTTTGTAGTTCTACATAATCACAGCCTTTCAGTCTGTCTTTCCCACAAGTCACAACCATCAGCTTGCTTCTGGTATGAGAAAACTGCAGTTTCAGGCCTGCTGTTTTACTCTTGCCCACAGATCCTGGGTGTCCATACCTCTGTCCTGGTTTGAGTGACACAGGACTTATTTCCTTTCTAAGGATTGGGAAAACTGTACTTTTCTTAGAAGACTGTAGTGTCTGAATTTGAGAAGATATTTACTTTATACCCAGCTATGGTGTGTGGGATTCAAGCTCTCAGTGTTTTTGAGCTCAACAGGTGCACGGATGAGGAGGAGAGAGATTTGGGCACTTGACCCAAGGCTCGAAGGGGGTGGGGGTCA
>VZSF01010084.1:0-13814 GCA_013398295.1 Chionis minor
CCCCCCCCCCCCCCCCCCACCGTGGAGCCCAGCAGCGGGACCGGTGCAGTGTGTTGTGTGTTGTTGTGTGTTGCGCACAGTGTGTTGTGTGCACGGTGCCATGTGCCTTGTGCGGTGCCTCGCACCTTTCAGAGGTGACAAAGCGGGTGACCGAAGCAGCCCACGTGTGTGTGTGTGTGTGTGTGTGTGTGTGTGTGTCCCGCCCCCGTGTCACCCCCCAGCATCCGATATTTGCTGCCGGCTGGTGATGCCCACGCCACGAAGAGCATCTCCCCCATTCCCATGGCCATTCCCATGGCCGTTCCCAAGCCAGGGAGCAGAGAGGTGGCTTTCGGCCGGGAGCCACCTCTGGGGACAGGAGAGGTGGCACAGGACGTGGCCGGGGGGCAGTGACAGGAGCCCCCAGAACTGTGCTGGGGGTCCGGTTGCACAGTGCAGCGGCCAAATGTGACTAAAAGCAGATTATTTTGGGGGTGAGAGGGCAGGGAGCAATGACACGCCGCTGTACACCCCCGCCAGGGGAGGGACGGGCGCTTGGAATTGGTGCTGTTATTGCCATATCATTTAAAACTGAAATTATTGAATTATTGTGCTTCGTGGGAGGACTGGTGTGGTACGGGGCTGCACAAAGAAAGCGGGGGGGGCAATGTTTGCGCTTTGTTTTTCACTGTCAGGTCTTGCTGTGGAGTCAAAACTCCTCTTGCTGCGAATCAGTGCAATTGCCTTAGGCTTTTTGGTGGTTTTTTTATTTTTTTCTTTCCTTTGGAGGGAGCTCTCCTCTCCCTCCACCTCCTAATCCAGGTGGGATGAGTTGCCCCCACCCCTGCGGGAATGCAGACCCACCCTGCCCACCTCCCTTTCCCCACCCAGCACTGGGAGAAGGGCCCTGGGAGATGCTCAGCCGGGTATTCACCACCCCTCACCGGCACCACCCCTGTAAATAAAGCAAATTTCCCCAAGATTCTGGTGTTCGGAGCTTGAGGAGAAGAAGAAAAAAGCTAAAAACCAGCATCAGCAAAAAGAAAGGTCTTTGTCCTTTATTACACTCGCAAAGTGGCTTCATCCCGTGTCCAACCACCCCCTCACAATGCAGTACATAGCTTCTGAGGCTAATTAACTCTCTAATTAAAGATTAGAGCACTGTTGTGGTTGGTTTTTCCCCACAGGGACAGTCTTCAATGAAATCTTGGTGTAACACAAAGTCATAGTGGTGGCTATGGCCCCGGCTTTTGGGTTGGGAGAGGGTGTTGCAAGGCGGGCCAGGACAGGCTGCTTCTGGCTTATTTTTGGAAAGGAGAGAGCAAAAGCGAGGCAAAAAGGCAGGGAAAATAGCTGGGTGGATGGGAGGGAATGCTGGGGATCCACCCTGGGTGCAGCGTTCCCACCCTCCGGCTCTCTCCCCGCTCCCTTCTCTCTCCAAGCCCACAAAAATACCAAAGAAATAGTGTTTTGTGAAGTTTTAGACAGGCGAGGGGACTGGTGCGGGTAAAACCCTGCAGAGGAGCAAGGGGGCCAAAAGGAGAAGTGCAGCCCGGCTCCTGGGGGTCCTGGCAGCACCCCCCTGTGCCCCCCAGCTCCCTCCCCAGCCCCTTCCTCCTTGCTCTCACTCCCCGCATAACCTCAGGGCACTGCTGAGTAAGGCTCCTGTCCCGTGTTATTAAGTTTACCTTGACCATAAAACCCACAAGATTATAAAAATGCAAAAAAGGCCATTCGCCCTTCACCTCCTTCGTCCTTTATTTTTGCTCTTTTCAAGCAGACTCGGGAACAGCTGATTCATTTCCCTGGTTCTAACCCATTTTGCTGCTGGGCTCTCACCCAGAGGGGCTCCCCCAGGAGGGGGATCTCTGCAGGAGCAACCAGCCTCGCCCCTCCAGGTGGGGCAGCCCACCTAAACCCCACCTTTCTCCGAAAAATAACCTCTATATTGGGGCAGAAATACTGGGTTGGGGATGTTTTCCCCTGCTCAAGCCCCCTACCAGTCATCCTAAGCCTCAAAGCAACAGGCGGAATGAATCATATCAAGCCTTTCTTCTTTTTATTTCTCTATTGTTTGCCCTTGTTGTGAAGAAATCTATATTTTAACCCTAATTGTCTCCCGGTGGTAATGATTAAGGCATGGCTGGGTGATTTGCATTACAAATGCCATAGAGCTTTTGGTCCTGCCCTCATGAATCGCCGGCTCCCTGTCCAAAGCCCATTAACTTGGGCTTGGATTTGCCACGATTTATGAATATCCCACCGGAGAAGAAAGCCTCCTGCTCCCCCAGTGCTCGAAGAGCAGAGCAGCATCGAAGAGGGGCAAAGCAGAGCCCCTGGGTTTTGGTTTTCCTTTGTGGCAAAGGGAATCAGCCTAGAGCTCCTTTCCCATCTCCTCCCTCTCACTTGATGTAGCCAAAAAGCCCAGGGCTGGAAAAGGTGGTGGCTCGGACCACCCTCACTTGGCTTTGGTCGTAGTTTCAAGCATTTTCGCACCCTGGAATTAGCCGTAGTGATTCAGGAGCTTAAAATCTGCGCTTGAGGAATTAACACAGCCAACCCAGGGCCAGGGGATGGGCTTTTAAGTCACCCCCCTGAATCACAGCTCACGCAGGCGAGGGGATGCTCTGCCAGACACACACACACGTGCGAGCTGTGTCCATCTTACACCTTTCCTTCTCCCAAAAGCTGTGGGCACCGCTCAGCATCCCGCTGCTAGCCACGGCTACCAGAGGAAAGGGCCAGCAGATGCGGGAAGGAGTTTAATGCAGCCTCTCTTACAACATCAGGGATGGCTTTTGCCCTGCAAATCATCCCACCAGCTCTAAACGGAGCAGGAAAGTTGTTTTCTAGACCAGGCTTGAGCTGGGAGCGTTCATCATCCCCATCTTCCCTTGGAAAATGGACATCTGCAGGCACAGGGCTGGGTTTACTTACCTTGCATGGGGAGGATGGGATGCTTTCCCCACCGGCTTGCTCCCTGGTCCCCAAAACCTTCTTGCATCCCGAGAAGGATGTGGGAGGCGGGCAATGCCAGCCAGCTAAAAGCCCCACCGGCGAGACATCACCAGCTCCCACCAGTGCCTGGGTGCTGGTCCCAGCTCACCGACACACAGCTGTGGTTAATACAACCTCCCCAGGAGGGGAAAACCCAAAATAGCTTCTTCATTTGGGGAAATGTAAAAGCTATATTTAGAATTAAACACAACAGAAGCAGACAGTTGCGTAGCTGGAGTACCTATATATATATAAAATATTTTACATGAAATCTGCATATTAAAAGAATTCCCATGAGAACTCACACAAAGCAGCAAAAATTTGGGAGTGGAAACAAGTTTGTAAATAATGAATATGTATTAGAACAAAACAAAATGTATTCGCTTAGAAAGTAGGATAGTTGCTAGGCTGGTAAATATCAGTCTATAAAGAGCAAATTGCAGCGGAGCCTTAGTTTATTCAGTCTTATGCAAGGTTTTGTGAAGGCACAGTCCAACCCACTCAGCAGCTCTGTAAACGGAGTTTTGCGTTATTGTTTTGCAGATTAAAAAACACAGGCTGCCAGTTGAGGAAGGACATTAACCTTCTCCTTTATTACTTTTTATAATATGACATAACCGGTTTTATTGTATTTTCAAATCTCAATGAAATGAGCAGTTTTACTGGGATTTACCCATTCCCCTGCAGCATGTGAAACTCAGCAGTGTTGTTACAGGTTATGAGACCCCAGCACCAGAAAAAGAAAAAAAAAAAAAGCCAGTCAAAGCAAGCGTAGCTCATATCTTTATTCATATTTGTCAAAAAACCACAAAAACAGCCACATGGAGAGGTCGGAAAACCAGCATGCGCATAGGAGAAAACACGTCTTGTGAGCTGGAATAAATTTAAGAGGGTGATGCAAATCCTGCTAGAAATCACCATTTGGGAAAGCAAAGAAAAAAAAAAACCAAAACAAAACCAATGTCTCTTGACATTAAGAGCCAAAAACACATCCCCACCTCAAATTAATTTTGGGATGCGCTGTCTTCCCAGCAGGCAGAGCTGTTTGAAACCTGTACCCAAATCACACCACATTCCCAGCTGGGGCTCCGGGGCCACCCCGACACCCCCCCACGCACAGAGAAGAGAGGCCACAAACCCAACTTTCACCAAAACCACCTAGTCCCACCCCATTCCTGGGAAGAAAAACCCCCAGCAAACAACTCAAGCGAGCCTCAAGCTTTGCTAGAGCCAAGGAGGAAAAACAGATACCTACATATATTTTAAATTCCATGGGGTTTGGGCTGTTTTAGCATCCTGAGCGGGAGCCAGCAGCCTCTCTGGCACAAGACTCACCGCATCCCTCCCACCTCCCCAGCAGCCCCACCTGAACCCAGGAAAATAAACCCCATCCCCACAGCTCCTTCCTTGCCCAATATGAACTGAAGCACCACAGATCCGAGCTAAGGCAAGAAGCAGGACACCCCACACACAGCCATACCTGAGGACAACCCCTCAGAACACGCCTAATAAAGGCAAGAAGGAATTTCCCCACCCCGTTCCACATCAAAGGTGATTAGTGTGAACCACTAAAGAGCCTCTGCCAGCAGCAGGACGGGGTGTCTGTGCCTTCTGCTGTAATGGGGAGGGTCTTGATTCAGGCCCCCTAAATCCTAGTTGGGGAGAGGGCAGTAAAAAAGCCGAGCCTCGTCCCAAAAAGCTGGCAGGGTGCAGGATTTGGGGAGGTTTGCCTCCCTCCCTTGGCTCCCTGCACCTCCCACACTACAAAGTTTGCCTGAGCCCTCATCCCGCTCTCTTTTAACCCAAAATAGAGAGCCTTTGGGGCCACAGAGAGTAAAGGGATGTGGTCTGGGGCACCGCCGCGGTTCAAGGGTTTCACCAGGGGACAGAGAAGTGGTATTTATTTCTCCGGGGGGTGAACAGATATGAGTGCCCCCAGCTGCAAGCCAGGTGGGAGGAATTTGGGGCTGCGAGCCGGTGCCGAAAGCTTTTTTCCAGGGCTTCGAAAGGGTCCGGCGCTTGGTTTAATCGAAGCGAAGAGGTCTGAGCATCCCGAGCCCTGAAAGAAGGAGGGAAGGAGGGGGAAGCAGAGGGCTTAACGAGGCTGGCACGTATTTGTTAATAGGGTTTGAAACAAAACCTTGCGGTTAGCAGGGAAATGAACTTCAGTCTTATGAGGGAGTTCCTCCTGCCCACCGGTCGCGTGGCGCAGAAGCAGCACCAGCATCTGGGCGTACCTGGGCACATCTGGGAATTCAGCCTGGGCAGGGAAAGCGGGAGGCTGAGCCAAGCCCGTTGGGCACGGCAGCGTCGAGGGGAACGGAACGGCCCGTCCCGGCTCCCGCTGCGAAACGGGCGCTGCCGCCCGGGACCGCGCGTCTTGCCGGTGGGGAAGGCAAGGGCAGATCTGATATCCATAAATCAACATATTACTCATTTTCGAGCGTTGCAGCCTGACAGCTGTTACATGAGCACATTGTTAGGAACTGTCAGGCAGTGATACATAGTGCCTTTTAACAACATATGTTGACTTTTATCTAATGTTGTTCCATAATTAGCCCCAGGGAGCAGGAATCTGGGCAGCCGGCTGGCTGTGTGATCTCGGCTAACCTTTCCTGCCGGGGGGGGGGGAAAGGGCAGAGCCAGGGATGGTCCGACGGAAGCAGGACGTGAGTGGTACCCGCAGCCCATCACCTGGGGATGGAGCAGGTCCCCTTCCCTTCCCACGTCCCTCAGCTTTTTTGGAGCCATTGTAAGAGGTAAAACATAGCCTCAAGGGATGTGGGAGCTCTCCTCGGGATGGAGCCCTGAATTCCAAGCTCAAAATGGGGTCGTGGCCCTGAGGGTGTGGGCTGAGGAGGGGACCCAGGGGTACTTCTCCCATGCGTGGAGGGAGGGGGAAGGCACAGGCAGGGGATGATTTACTGATGGGCACAGTAGACAAATGAAGGAGCAGATGGTGGAGTTAATGAATGGGAAAGGGTAGATGGGTGGACAAAGAGACAACGGAGAAAATGCAGTAACGGATGGTTGCGTTTCTACCCGGATGCGGATGAACATGCTGATGTCTCCTCACAGCCCGGCTCCCGTCTCGGAGACGGCAGTGCTGCCAATGGAGGACTGGTTCTCCCAGCAAGCTGTTGGGAAAGCGGGGAGCAGGACCCCCTCCAGCCCAGTGGGAGAAGGTTCTGGCTCCTCCGCGGCAGCACCGCCATGCCGGGCATCCCCCCGCTCAATCATCCGGTGCGATGAGCCTGCCCGGGGCTGGCAAACCCCAAACCGGCTGCAGAAGACCCTCCTGCATCCCAGGGCTGGGATGTTCTCACTCACGTGAAGACCCAGCAGCCCGCAGCCACCATCCCACTCACCCCCATCCTCCGTGGTCCAGGACACCCTTCATGAGCACCCTTGCTGTCCCCAAAAAGTATTACCCCCCCTTCCCTTTGAAATATTCCCAGGCTCCCGCTCCACCAAAACAAGTGTCAGAGTACTCAGAAGACGCTGCTCTCTCTAAAGCAGCGCTCAGATTTGTGGTTTCACCCAGCAAAGCGGAGAGGCCCAAGGGGACCGCGTGGCTGGGGGGGGAACGACGGACACCCCGCTGCCTGGGCCGGCTTCCCTACCTCACTGCAGCTGCCCGAGCTTGAAAAAAAAAAAACGGGAGAGGGAAATAAATCAATGAGACACGAAGATAAACATGCTTTCCAGCGCTCGCATGTTGCAGCTGATTCCTCTGGACGTGCGGTGGGTGGCTGCATAATTCATAAACTCGCCAGTCATATGCAAATGGTGCAGCTCCCACCACGCCGGGCCCCGGCCGACGCGGCTGTGCCGAAACGGCGATGGAGTAGTTTGTAGGTTCGGCTCCGGTCCCTGCCATCCATCGCTTCCCGCTGAGCTGCAACCCTCCTCGTTTTGGGGGAGAAAAAGTTCCCTCCAGCCGTCTGCATTCAGCCTACCGCTGCTCCGACCCACTGTGTCATGCCCGTGGGGCACGTCCAGCGCGATGCCCGTTCCCAGGCAGGCTGACCCAGTGGCAAAAATCCTCCTTTTGGGGTCAGAAGACCTCACAGACCGTGGGACTTCACCAGAGAGAGTGACCCGGGAGGAGTCTGGAGACCCGGGCACAGCTCACTCCGTGAATGCCCACAAAAATTGCTTTTTGGGGAGTAAAAGCCTGCCAGCCCCACAGCTAAACACAGACCTCTCCTGCTCAGCCACCAAAGATTTTGAAATCTCCAATCTCACCGCTCCCCAAAAGGCATTTCCATTGATGTCGCTGCGAATGAAGCCCAGCCAGAATTCCAGAAGCTCTTACACAGCGATTGATAAACCCCAGTACACGGGTCTAATGCTGTGGAGTCCATCAGCCCAGTCACCCGTAGCACGGTGCTGGGCACCCAGCAGAGATGAGCTGCACAGCCCTTTCACTGCAGTGTTGCTGCTATTTTCGTGGAGAAATACCTTTTTCCACAATTTTTCCCACTGCTCCCCGTCCCACCCTGGAAGAATGGAGGGGATCCAGTAGAACTCCGCAGGCGGCTGCAGCCCGGTGAAACCAGGAGGGGTTTGTGCCACCACATCAAGGACAACGTTCCCCATTAAACATCACCCCCCTCCCAGGGAGCCCATCTTCTCCCCCAGCCACCACCGCGGGGTTTGATCCGAGGATCTGGGTTTTTTAAAAAGGAGGATTTGAGAGGCATTTCCTTCCAATCTTCAAGACAAACACAACAGTGAAGCAGAGCACCGGGCTAAGACCTTGATGCAGCAGAAGGGCGAGAAAACCTACATGCTTTTATGAGAGATTAAGGCAAACTTAGTTGCATCTTAAGCTACTAAAAGCTTATTAAAGCCCCAAAGAATAGACTGCATGCCTTGGAAAAACCTCCCAGCGCTTCGCTGAGAAAAGTCAATTTAAAGTTAGAGCGCAGCCTGCTTAGCTGAACACCCATGCTCTGCAAACAGCCCTGGCCCGCTCAGAGAGAATTTGGGGGGAAAAAAACTGGCTTTGGGTCCCCAGCACCGAGCAGCACTGAGCCACGGGAGTGTCCGGGAGTCAGCAGCGGCTCCGCTGGGGATGCTGCAGGTGGTACCCACCTCCCTCAGCCCCAGGGCTGCTCCCACCTGAGGTTTCCCTCCCCTCCCAGGGGCTTCTGACAGCCTTCCCTTGCTCCTGCCTTTCCCAGTTCACCTCTGCGCTGTTCCTCCTTCATCCTGACAGCAGTGCTTACCAGGAGTGGCTGCTTTTCCCAGATAAATAGCTTAATTAGCTTTCTATTGACTCAGGCAAACACACTCCTCAGGCAGAGGCTGGGAGAGGAGAGGCCCAGGGAGCGGATCCTGCATCCCAGCGGCACAAGGGGCTGTGCAGCAGGAGAAGCTGCAAGCTGCCAGACCTGGAGGGGGTAAAAAAGTCTTTGCTCTGTTTTGCCCCGTGGAATCACAGGTTGGCCAAAAAGGGCAGATCCAGCCGCAGGAGGAGCTTCTGGTCCCCGCACAAGCATCCACATGAGCATCCCTCATGCAAATTCCATCCTGTATTCCCTAGGAGAAAGGTACAGAGGGTGAGACCACGGCGAGAGGACAAATCCAGGGTGGGGAAAAAGAAAAAAAAAAAACCACAATAAAACAATCAAATGTCTGCTGGACAATGAGGCTGAAAATCAAAATGCAAACACCAAGTATGTCTGCAAGATGCAGGGAAAATTTTTAATCTTGGAAATTGGCAAAAGATATGAGATAGCTGGAGAACAATCAGCGCTTCCCTTCATGCCTGGAGGAACCGACTAACTTTGCATAAACAATTTTCCTTCCCTCTGATCTGGAAAGGCTGCCACCAAGCAGCAGGAGAGGCCAGCACCGGTCCCCAGTGCCCTGCCCGGCAGCTGACTTGGAGAAAGCCAAACCCAGATGGACCCCTCGAGAAAGGACATTTATGTCCCAAGAGCAGTGGAAATGGGATAACGCAATGGGAGAGGGTTCAGCAGCACCTGCCCCGAGCTCAGCTTCTGATTTCGGGTCCAGAGACCCCGGGCTGCTTCCTAATCAGCAGTCAGCAGCCCTCAACCCAANCCAGGTTAAATGCCATGCACACGAAACAGGGTTTGGGGCTTAAAAATAATGTCATCCCGCGGGCAAGCCCCCGCAGACCGCGCCGCCCCGAGACGTGCGCCAGCCCCGGATGGCCCCGGCGTATTAATGCGACGGAGGATGCCATCCGCCTCGGCCAGGCACCGGCTCCAGCGTGGGAGAGAGATACCGGGAGCTCAATTTGTGTTTGCCCGAGCCAAGGAGAAAATCTAATTAAACATGGCGGCGGGGCTTGGAGGAGCTGGGGATGGGGCTGGAATATAAAGCACGGCTGCTTCTCGCAGATCAGAGGGCAATATTAATAAACCCGCGGAGGGGTACCGGAGGATCAGCTGGTAATATTGATAAATGTAAAGCAAAGACAAAGCAGCCAGGGAATATTGGATGGCAACGCTGATAAAAACGCAACGGGGACCGTCTCGACAGCAGGCAGCCCCGCTGTCCCGCTGGGATGAGCACCACAGCCCCCCTGCCTGCTTCCCAGGTCGGGGATGGCATGGGGTGGCCCCCCCAAAAAAAGCCACGATAGCTTGGCACAGGGTGAGTTTTGGCCTGCCGGGCTGCCACCCACGTTGCCGTGCCCCCAGACCTGCCGCCCCACAGCAGTGGCAGCTGCCCCGCACGTCCCAGAGCCATCGGTGGCGGAGAGGAGCCATCAAGGGATAGGCACAGCCTAAAAGCTTGGACTAGGAGCCGGGGACACGGAGCAGGGACAACAACGGGGCCAAGGGGCTGTGTGGGAGAGCAAAGCAGGGCGGGCGGGGGGCACACGGCATCGGGGATGCTCAAAGGGACGCAACTCCCGTTTTCCAGCCGGGAGAAGCGAGGCAAAGGGAGACAGCCTCCAGCCCTGGGTGCAGACCTCCAAGCTGCCCTGCGAGCTCAGACGAGGAAAGCAGGACAGGGAGCCCTCGAAACTTTCCTGGGGGCTTGGATCAGAGCCACCCCCTCCCAAACACGACACGGTCCCTGCCACAGCTCCTAGGAGAGGGACATCAGCCACCAGTGACCCCGAGCATCCCCGAAGCCTTTTTTTGCAGGGACCAGGCTCCCACTGCCGCGCGGCCACCGCTCCCTGCCAGCACACCCGAGCCAGGGGATCAGAAAGAGCCACCGAGCGCATTTTAAATAAAAGATGGCATCTTTCAGAGCTATTGGAGGGATGATTTAAACATGAAGTGGAAGCCAGTAATGGCATTCTCAGAGCTGTAGCGGTAACTCCAATCAATAACTCACTGATAGGCAGTAACTGCGCCTCCAGCCAGACCTACCCGCGGTGGGCACGGTGCTTCCCTCCCGGGGTGGGATGCGCACCCCCTTGCCTTGCTGCGACACCCCCCTTCCTCCCTGCCAGCATCACCCACCCTGGCAGCAGAGGTTTGGAGCCCAACAGGGCTGGGAAAGAGGCAGGGACCAGACTCAAAGCCTAGCAGGAGGAAGAGGATGCCTGGCTCCAGGGATGGGAGGTGAAACAAATTTTTTACCTGGGGAACGTTCAAAAAATGCTGGAAACGTGCCTCAGCTTGCTGGAGATCACACCCCAGGTCTTCCTCGTGGCTCCCAAACCCTCTGAGAGACCCAAAACCACTCCCAGGAAGGGCTATGTCCCCCTGCGGGGCTTTAAAGCCCTGCTGAGGGACACCTGTGTGACCCCAGCCCCGTCAGTACAGCTGAGCCCCTCACCTGTACCGGGGGTACCAGGCGTATGGGGAAGGGGTGGGCTGTTATTGGGGGTCCATGGCTGCTGTGCACACAAGCACTCTTCTTCTCCCCCACCCAGCGAGCACCCCATCATCCCCATGACACCCTGCCCCTCCACCCCATGACCCCCATACCCCTTGCTGAGCTCCTGCAGCATCGTTGAGCTGCGCAAGCACCTCGCTCACAGCTCAGCAGCCTCCTACTTGTCACTCCTCTCCCTCTTAACGCAGCACGAATCCGTTCCATCCCCTCGACACGGGATCCAGCGGTGGGGGTTTGCCTGGGAAGCCCCCGGGAGGTGGCACCCAAAGGTGCTGCGCCACCCCGGTGGTGGTGCCTCCCCAGACGCAGCCAAAGGCGCCGCACCCCCAAAACGCCAGCCCCGAAAAGCCATCGTTGCAGGCAGAACGCGGTGGGACTCGATGGGGATCCCGGCAGCGGGGGAGCAGCAGGGCTGGCTCCAGGGAAAAGAGAGGGACAGACAAATGGACGGAAGCAATCCCTCCATCCCAGCCCCCCAGCGGGGGCATAGCTGGAGGGCAGAGATGCTGGAGGGGGTTGATGCGGCCTCTTCTCCCCTCTCTCCTTGGCACCTCGCCTCCACCAGCTCCGGGAGCTGCCGAGCCGGCACCGCCACCTCGTGGCACGGCCACCGGAGAGACCGGGGACAGTGCGGCGCCGCACACCGCACACCGTCCTTGGGCGAGACACATGCTCCAAGGGTATACACGGACTTTATTAGCAGGGGAGCTGCCTCCGGATGAATCGGCGCCGGAAAAAGTGGCAAAACCCTTCAAAGGCAGCCGGCGAAGGGGAGCGGAGAGCGGGTCCGCCTGGATAAAAGAGCGGGGCGAGAAAGGCAGGATGCAGCAGCGGATGGGGCAGGATCCCTGGTCTCGGTGAGGGATCACTGCCCAGCCTTCGCCCCGTCGGATGCGGTCGGGGCTCTCCTACCTCCTAATCCTCTCTCCACAGCCAGACCCGGGCGTCGTCGTTCATCTCAGCATCCGGCTCGGTGTCCCGCTCGGCTTGCAACTCCAGATGGGACATGCTGCAGAGGAAGCCAAGCTCAGGGGGACGCGCCGGGCAGCCCTGCCCCAGGCAGGTGGCAAAAGGGCTGGCTGTCCTCCAGGATCAACCAGCCCTTTCTCCTGGCAGGGGACGGGGGTTTGAAGCCCACAGGCTTGAATTCCCCAGGAGCAGGGAGCCTGGGCTTCCAGCCCAGCTTTAGGGGTGAAGGGGAACGTGGCAGCCCCTCAAAGGCTGTGCTGGGGCAGGGGGCTCACCAGTTCTGCGTTTGCTCCAGCCCCTCCTGCGCCGCCTCGTCCCCCGGCATGCTCAGCACGCGGCAGAAACGGGTTTGGCTGCAAGAACCGCGCCGGTGCCCTCAGTGCGGGGTGGAGGACCGCCACCACCGAGCTCCCCAACCCAGGGGGGTGGCACGTCCCACCCCATCTCCAGCCCGTCCTGGTGGGCGCTTTACCTCCGCCTCGCCAGCTGGATCGTGCTCCTGTCCTCCAGGAAGGAGTGGCTGAGCGAGCGTTGCAGCGGGTGCTCCGCGAGAGCCACGTTATCCTGCCAAAAGCCGAGGGGGAGGAGGTGTTCAGGGCCTCGCCACGAGGAGCCACGGGGTGGACAGACCCTGGTCACGGCATGGACACAGGGTGGCTGAAGCCACCGACCTCCAAGGGTGCAAACGGGAAGGTTTCTCATGCCCCGGGACCCCCGTCCAGCCCCAGCACCTCCCAGCTGCACCTTGCCCAGCTCCCAGACGCAGCCGTGGGGCACGGCCGCGCTCAAGCCCTGCATCCCAACCTGTGGGTTCATCCCGCTCACCGCCAGGCACGCCGGAGGAGCCGATGCGGACTCTGCCCGCTGCGCCACCATGCCAGCCAGCATCCACCTGAAGAACCTGGAGGTCCTGTCTTCGATCTGCAAAGCCACCAGCAACTGAAGGAACCGCGGCAGGAGGACCGTGTGTTGCATCCTGACTACCCCCCACCCTGCCCTCCCAAGCCCGCTTTGGCGTGAAATCCTGGGAAAAACTCCCTGGATTTAAATCCCGGGCTCCCCTGGGTCGGTATTGGCGTTCACGTGCCTCAGCCTCACCTTGCTCCGCCACCGCTCCATCAGTGAGGCCATTCCTTCCTCCACCTGGAAGAGAGGCGGCCGCTGAGCCCCCTTGTCCCGGCCAGCGTTCCGGGGGGGAAAACCTGCCGCAAAGCCCCCAGTGCCACCAGCAAAGCCCCTTCCCCACCCTACCACTTACTGGGGCACCAGCGGTGGGGAGGGGAGTACCGATGCCTTTCCGTGCCAGGATATATGCCAGCCACGCGGAAATGATCATCCTGGGCGCCCGCCGGTGGCACCACCAGTGGCCCCAGCATTATTGGGTCAGAGACGGAACCGGCGCCGCAGCACCCGTGTCCCCGAGCGATGGGGACAAAGGAGGGCTGCGGAGAGCAAATCCCAAGGGAGCAAAGCCCAGTTCAGGGCACCCACGGGAGCCAAGACTGTGACACCCATCGACAGGTTTTTTTGTAAACCCTCCCATGAGCGTGGCTGAATGGGACAGCAGAGAGCAAGAAGCGTTGGCAAAGGCTGGAGAGACCCAGCAAGAAGCCCCGGGGGGGGCTGGCGTAGGTCACAGAGACCCAGCGAGAGGACACCCACCTTGGGACACCCCTGAGGCACCCCATAATACCCCCCACGGAATGCTGATGGCAAAGAAAAGCCCACCATCCTCCCACATCCCACGGGAGAAGCAGCCTCTCCACAAACATCCTACCTCCTCCCCACAGCGCCCCCCCCAACCCAAACCAGTAACATCATCAAATCCTCTTTTTTTTTTTTAGCAAATGTTTATTTATATCAAAATACAAAACATTTCTGAAGCAGGGTAATGTTACATGAGGAGCAAGTTAATTGATTCCAAAACCCATCATTCTCCTACAGCATGGCTAGTTGTACGTAACATTGCAACACTGCCAGAATTTCTTATACTGGGTACATTAAAATAAATTAAAAAAAAAAAAAAAAAAAAA
>VZSF01010085.1:0-11028 GCA_013398295.1 Chionis minor
CGTTCCCACGCCGCGTCCCGCTCCCGTCCCCCCGGGTCACCCCGCGCATCCCCCCTGGGACCCCGGTGGGTGGCCGGGTGGGCTCGTCCCGCTTGGCATCGCCGAGCCCCGGGAGGGGACGTCTGTCCCGCCGCTGCGGGACCCGTCTGTCTGTCCGTCCGTCCATCCCTGCGCGCCCAGGGACGCGGGCATGGAATCCAACGAGCAGTTCAGGTGCCGCTTCCCCCAGCGACGCGTGTGCCGAGGCGCCCCAAGCTCCGGACGCGGGTCGGCCGAGAGCCCCTCTCTCCGTCCGTCCATCCGTCTGTCCCTCCGTGCCAGCAGGACACATCTGGCGGGGACGGGGCTCGCCTGAGCAAAACTTTGCCGGTGCCAGGACGGCTCGGCGCAGGCCCGAGCGAAACGGGCGCCGCCAGGAAAAACATGGCCTTGCCGGTGCGGCGGCGGAGCCGGGGCGCTGCCGGTGTCGCCGCCCCGGTGTGAGGGGCGAGGCCCGGGGGGTGAAACGGCTCCAGGTTTCCGCCGCCCTCCCGGAGCGGGGCTCGGCACGGGCTCCCGGGGGAGCGTGGGCGCCTTTGTTTGCTTTTGGTTTCCTTTGGAAAACCGGCGCCCTCATCGCCCAACCCGTGTGACCGAAAAGCAAACAGCCCCCAGCGCCACCAGCGCAGCCCTGCGGGCGAGGCGGGGGACGGGGTGGCTTGGAGGTCACCCCAGTTGGTTTCTTTGGCAAATCCCTGTCTCCTAAAGGTTTCCGTACCCCCATCGCGCTCGCTTCCAGCGGCGCGGGAGGTGCCGTGGGGACGGCTCGTGCAGGGTCGGAGAGGTGCTGGTGCCCCGGCCGGGGAGGGAGAGGTTCGGCACTGGGAACTTGGGGCAGCGGAACTCTTGGCACCGACGCTCCTGCTCGGGGCTGGTCCCTGCTCCTGTCCCACGGGATGCGCCACGGCTGCCCACGTGAGCCAGAGCTGCAGAAAGGGGGTTTTGGCCTCGAGGGCGAGGGGGGCTCTGCCGTTGCGGGCGCCAAACGGGTTAATGTCGGTGTGCGACGGCTGCGAGAGGCGCCGGAAGCTGGGAAGCGGAGCGGGACAAGGGCTGGGTCCCACTTCCCTCCCCGGCAGCGTGGGGAGGACAGGAGCTGCCTCAGAGGAAAGCGGAGCCCCCACCGGCCGTGGCTGGGGGGTCCCCATGTTTGGGGGCCGCGGAGAGCTTGGCCAGGTGCGACCCCGGAGCAGCCATCGCTGCCGCCTGTCGCTGCGTTGGGCCAAATTCCTCCGTCCTCGGGGCGTGCTGGGGGAACGGCACGATTCATCCCGGAGCTGCTGCCGCTTGCTCCATCGCTGGGACGGGTCTTGCTCCGCCGCGGGGCCGCTCGCCGGGGCCTCGTGGCCATTCCTGCCACGCAGCTGGGGGCTCTGCCCCCCGAAAGCTGCTCTGGGGGGCTGTTCCCCCCGCCCAGCCCCACGAGGGGCTCTGGCTGGCCGGGCTGCCTGGGCGTCGAGCCCAGCTCTGCTGGGGCCACTGGAGCTGTCGAGGGAGCGCTGACGTCCCCCCGGGGCTCCAAAATCTCAGGGAGCCAAAAGGGCTTGTCCGCCCACGGAAGTGCTCAGGATAAAAACCCAGGAGCACGCGGGCGCGGAGGAGATAACAGGCGGCGAGCGAGGCTTTATGGCTCACCGGGGCGAGGGCAGCCGGGTCCGCACCTCGCCGGGCGTCCATGCCGTCTCGCCGCACACTGGCGGTGATGGGGACCTGGGGGGACACGCTCCCGCCTGCCCGGGGCGGTCGAGCCATCTCGGCGCAAGGATTCTGTGTATTTTTTGCCCCTTTACTCTGAGGTCTTTGGGTCTCGCACAGGCTCTGGCTCCACGTCCCACATGTCGGCTCCCCGCGCTGTGGTGAGCACTCATTTATTGTTGAACGAGTTGAAATTTGGAAGGAGAGCCGTAAAGCCTGGGGCGGCGCGGGGTGCCCGGGGCACTGACACCTGCAGGGTCCGTGGAAGAGGCAGGCAGGGAGGGAATTGTGTGGACAACGTGCTGCTGAGCCCGGCCGCCAACCCTCTGAGCATCCCTGCGAGGTCGCGGCTGCCTGTGGGATGGCTGCCGGGGTGGGCAGGGGGTCCTTGCCTGGGCATCACCCCTTTGCCAGCCACCCGGGGGGCTCCAGCCTGGGCACCGTGGGGTGAGGGGAGCAGCTGCTCCTCTTCCTTGGACACCGCATGCTCCAGACCCTGCGCCGCCGGTGTCAGGGTGAGCCGGGTGCCCGGGGACTCTCGCCAACGAGGCGGCTCCGCTGGCTGGCGCGGGGCTATTCCTGCCGGAGGAAGCGAGCCGATGACGGCAGGAAGCTCTGCCCAGCTGAAACGCTGGCCCCGACGGAGCCCAGCACCGTGGCGTCCCGCAGGCTCGCCTCGGCGTCACCGGGGCCGGCGGCGGGTGGTGCTGGCCGGCCACCAGCATGGAGCCGCGCTGATGTCAGGTCCCTGCAGGGATGACTTCACGCACCAAGCATCCGCCCGGGAGGAGCAGCTGCTGCTGTGGGGCCATCCCTCTGCCCCCTCCTCGCCCCCCGAGAGTCCCCGTCCCCGAGGAGGCAGAGCCCGGGCTGCTGCAGCCCCGCGGGCTGGGGGAGCAGCTTGGTGGGGAGATGAGGAAACCAGTTGTTCACGGGAGGGAGCGACATGGGGCTGCGGCATTGTTTGGGGAGGAAGCCTGCACCCACCGGGCTCGGCCTCTCCCGGTGTCGGGCGATGCCCAGGGGGATCCCACTGCTGCCCTGGAGTGGGGCTGGGAGCCATGACCGGGTGGCAATCCCCTCGGCTGTTGGGGGCGAGGGTCCCCTGGGGAGTCAGAGCCCTCTCCAGGGCTGACGGTCTGTTTGCCCATGTGGCTTTAGTTGCCGCAAGCCCCAGCGCTGACGGTGTGCGGGTACGTGTGTGAGCGATGGGTTTCAGGGAGCAGCAGCGGTGGGATGGGGGGAAACCCCAAACCGGGCCACTCTGCAGGACTGGGCAGGGGCTCTGCCGCCCCGTTGCACCGGTTGCCGGCGTGGCCGGGTCAGGAATGCCGGTCCTGCCAGCGTGACCTCTTCTTCTCCCTCTCCCCCGCTGCAGGAGGTGGCGGCAAGCGGAAAGGCAGGAGCAAGAAGTGGCGGGAGATCCTCCGGTTTCCACACATCAGCCAGTGCGAGGAGCTGCGGAAGGGCCTGGGTGAGCGGGGAACGGCACCGGGAACCGGCAGAACCGGCTCACGGGTCGCGGCGCGGTGCCGGATCCCGGCTGCGCTGGGAGCGTGGTGACTGCAGGGTACCGCGGCGCGCGCTCGGCACGGTGCGTGGCACGTCCCGCCTTCCCTTGCAGAGCAGGACTACGGCAGCCTGTGCCAGAAGCAGCCCATCGGCCGGCTGCTCTTCAGGCAGTTCTGCGAGACGCGGCCGGAGCTCCTGCGCTGCATCCGCTTCCTGGACGCCGTGGTGAGGGACCCCGCGGGATGCCACCGCGCAGAGGCTTTTACCCGGGGTGGGGCTGGTCACGGTTTTGCCGAGTCCCGCGGCAGGTTTGCGGCGCGAGCCCCGGGGCAGCGGCTGTGCAGCGGTACCCGGGGGGCTGTGGGGGAGGCAGAGGCCACCCCGTCCCGCTGGGTGGTGGATTTCTCTCTGGGTGGTGCCGCAGGACGGGGGCTCTCCGTCCCAGCGAGCTCAGAACGCTGCCGGAGAACCCACCCGCGCCTGATCCGAGCTTTGCCCCGGCGGATGGGAAACACGCGCCGCATCCAATGACCCGTGTGTGCCCTTGCGGCAGGGTTTGGGTCAGCAGCGGGTGCGAGCCCTGCGCAGCGGGGTGGGCTTTCCAGGGCTGCGTGGGGGCCTCGGCGGGAGCAGCCGGAGCCTCTGGGGCATGCGGAGACCCGACAGCCGTGGGGGCTGCTCGTGGGAAACACGTCCCTGTAAAACGGCTCCTGGTTGTCCTGGCTCTTAGAGCTTTCCCAGGACAGTTTTTTCCCCGCCCTGTTGAATAACTAGAGCTGCCTGGGCTGCAGCGGGCCTGGGTCTGGCAGCCCCCTCCCTTTTCCCACCCCCAGCCGGCTGTGGGGAGCAGTGTGGGAGACCCCCGAGGGCTGCCAGCACCCCTGGGACCCCCAGTGGCAGCAGCTGCCTGTGGGGCGGGCGCAGACGGCTCCCTCGCCCCGTGGGGGGCACAGGGCAGAGCCGTGCCTAGTGCACTGTCTGTAGCCCCCTCCTCTCCCCCGGGCATCCCAGGCGGACTACGAGCTCTCCCCGGATGAGAAGCGGAAGGAGATGGGGGAGGAGATCATCCGCCAGTTCCTCAAGCAGGAGGTGAGTCCCGGGGGGCTTCACCCCCACCGGGGCAGGACGAGGTGAGGATGGGGTGGGAGCAGAGGCAGCGGCAGGGGGTCCTTTGCTGGCCGCTGAGCTGCATCCCTGCTTTCTGGGCATTCCGGCGGCGCCCATCGCCCAGCCGGGGTCACGGGTGGGATGCGGGAGCGAGGCACGGGTGTGCATCCGCCTGCTCCCCTCGCAGTCCCCGGATTTCCTGCCCGAGGTCGGCGAGCCCCACGCCAGCCGGTGCCTGCAGGACCTGCAGAAGAGCCCCTGCAAGGACCTGTTCAGCTGCTGCCTGCGGTGAGTGCCCACCTGGGGAGGGGCGTCCGGGGGGGCTGCGGACGACGCCGATGGTCCCTTCCCCCCCCCTGCAGCCCCCTGCAGGAGCACCTGAGCGGGGACCCCTTTGCTGATTACCGGGACAGCATGTATTTCGACCGGTTCCTGCAGTGGAAGTACCTGGAGAGGTGAGTGGGGGGGTCTGGGGGGTCCGAGGGGTCTTGGAGGGGGGGTGTCTGGGGGTCGTCCGGGCTGACGTGCCCAGGGCTGTGCGTTTCAGACAGTCGGTCACCAAGGACACGTTTCGGCAGTACCGGATCCTGGGCAAGGGAGGTTTCGGAGAGGTACGGCCATGGGGAGAGGAGATGGGGGCAATGGTGGGCTGGGGAGGGGCTCACCCTGCCGCTGTGTCCCGTCCCCCCGCCCCCAAGGTGTGCGCCTGCCAGGTGCGGGCCACGGGGAAGATGTACGCCTGCAAGAAGCTGGAGAAGAAGCGGATCAAGAAGCGGAAAGGGGAGGCGATGGCCCTGAACGAGAAGCAGATCCTGGAGAAGGTCAACAGCCGGTTCGTGGTGCGTGTGGTGCTCTCCTGGGGGCCGGGGAGCCAGGGGGGAACGGTGCTGACGGCCGGGGGGGTGCGCAGGTGAGCCTGGCGTACGCCTACGAGACGAAGGACGCGCTCTGCCTGGTGCTGACCATCATGAACGGCGGCGACCTCAAGTTCCACATCTACAACATGGGCAACCCTGGCTTCGAGGACGAGCGCGTGGTCTTCTACGCGGCGGAGATCTGCTGCGGGCTGCAGCACCTGCACCAGGAGGGCATCGTCTACCGGTGAGCGTGGCGCGGGCACGGGGCCGGCGTGGTGGCTGGAGGGCACCGCTCCGTGCTGAGCCGTCCATCCCTCTGTCCTTGCAGGGACCTGAAGCCGGAGAACATCCTGCTGGATGACGACGGTGAGGAGGGAGCTGCGGCGTCTGGCTCTGCCCGTGCCCTTGGCTTTGGGGATGGGCCCCTCTGTGCCTCCTGGGGGGTCTCTGGCTGCGTTTTGGGGAGGACCTGCGGGGATGTGGGGTGGCCTTTCCCTGGGATGATGCTGTCTGTGCAGGGCACCTTCCCTGGGATGATCCCTCAACCCCCTCCCTGCCCCAGGCCACATCAGGATCTCGGACCTGGGGCTGGCTATCAAGATCCCGGAGGGTGAGACCATCCGTGGCCGCGTGGGCACCGTCGGCTACATGGGTGAGCGCGGGGGCTGCGGTGGCCGGGGTGGCCCGGGGGTCCCTGTGCCTGGCTGCTGATGGGTTTGGGGCCGTGCCTCGCAGCCCCGGAGGTGATCAACAACGAGCGCTACGCCTTCAGCCCCGACTGGTGGGGGCTGGGCTGCCTGGTGTACGAGATGATCGAGGGGCAGTCGCCCTTCCGTGCCCGCAAGGAGCGGGTGAAGCGGGAGGAGGTGGAGAAGCGGGTGCAGGAGGGCCAGGAGCCGTACTCAGACAAGTTCAGCGAGGATGCCCAGGCTATCTGCAAGATGGTGAGCTGGGGAGCGGCTGGTCCCCGTGGGGGCCACGACCAGCCCCGTCCCCCCGCCGTGACCGCCCGTCCCCCTCCCCAGCTCCTGGCCAAGGACCCCAAGCAGCGGCTGGGCTGCGGGGCCGAGGGGGCGGCCGAGGTGAAGCGCCATCCCTTCTTCCGGACCATCAACTTCAAGCGCCTGGAGGCCGGCATCATGACGCCCTCCTTCGTGCCGGACGTAAGGAGAGGGCGAGGGTGGGCACCCAGTGGGGGGGTCGAGCTCTGCTCCCCCCGCTGACGGCTCTCCGGCTCCCGCAGCCCCGGGCGGTTTATTGCAAGGACGTGCTGGACATCGAGCAGTTCTCCACGGTGAAGGGCGTCAACCTGGACCAAGCTGACAGTGATTTCTACGCCAAGTTTGCCACTGGCAGCGTCTCCATCCCCTGGCAGAACGAGGTACCGGGGACAGGGCGGTTCCGGGGGGGTCCCACCCTGCTGTGGCGCCACCGGGGCTGCCCATGCCCGTCCCCCCTGGTGACCTGACCCCCCCAGATGATCGAGACCGAGTGCTTCAAGGACCTCAACGTGTTTGGACCCAGCGGGACCCGCTCCCCCGACCTTGACTGGACGCAGCTGCCTGAGCCCCCCAAGCGCAGCCTTCTGCAGAGGCTCTTCCGACGCCATGTAAGAGATGGGGGAGTATTTTTGGGGGGGGGGGGGGCCCTGAGGTCTCCCCCAGACCCCCCCAGCTCACCGCATGCTGTCTGTCTGTCTGTCCCTCGCAGCCAGCAGACTACACCATCGGCACCACCATCCACCCCCCGGCCACCGTGAACTCGCACCCTCCCTCGGCCAACTCCGCCTGCCGAGCCCCAGCACCGTCCTGACCCCTCTCACCATCCCGGGGGAGCCCCCAGCCCCCCCGTGCCCTCTCAGGGTTATCTCGGACCAGCGCTGGGGCTGGGGTCCCCAGGGATGCTCGTGGAGGCGAGGCGGGATGCTGGTGTGGACGGGGAGTGATGGAGGGGCCATGGGGCAGGAGCGGAGTCGGAGTCCGCCTGACCCCAACCCTGCCAGCTCCCCGGCCCCCTTTGCCCCAACCCCACGGCGCATCCAGCCTGTTCTCGGGGGCTCCTGCTGCAGGACCACCCCCCACCCATGCCCCTGGCCGGGGCAGGGACCTATTTTTGCTGCGTTTGAGCCCGTTATCTTATCGCCGGCTCGATGCGCGACCTCTGCGGGCGCGGGGGGGCTGCGGGTTTATCTGCGCTCTCCAAATAGAAACAAAGGCAGCCTTGGAGCGGGGGTCACCCCCGGCTCTCCCCGGCCGTGCTGCAGCAGGAGGGACAGGGTCACCCCGACACAGCCCCCTCCCTGGGCAGACACAGCCTCCCCGCTCCTGCTCCAGCTGCCGCAATGTGAAACAGGCTCAGAAAAGGGAATTTTCTCAAACGTCGGGGGGGGGGGTCCTTCCATCCATCCCTGTGGGATGGCTCCGGGCAGCCTCGGGGTGCCCCAGCCTTGTCTCTGCCTCCGGCGCCTTTGGTTTACATTCGATCCGGTTTTGTACATTTGTAAACTGTTGTAAATATTTGTACGTTGAGCGCCTGGATGTACATTTTAAAGCTAAAAGCTGCAAACGGAGCCGCCTGGTGACTTTGCCTGGGGACCTGGGGGGGGTGTCTTGTGGGGGACAGGGGCTCAGCAGGGGCCACCAGCATTTTCTCCCTTCTCCTGCCCCCCTGGGAGGTGGGTGGGAGGGTGCTGGGTGCCATCCCAGAGCAGGGCCCTGCCGTCTTCCCAGGTGTCCCCAGGCTGTGGCCATGCACCCCCGTTGGCCCCAGCACCCTCAGCTCGGCAGGGTCCGGCTCGGCATCGCCAGCCCAGGGTCCGGGCAGCTCCGAGCTGTGGCCAGAGCCTCATCCTGCCCCGAGCAGGCGAGCGGTGCCGGAGCGTGCGTGGGCTCAGCCATCCAGCCCAGCCGTGCTCCTCCTGCCCTGATGGGGAGGCGCCTTCCCGGAGCCCGAGGTAGGTGCTGGGACCCAAATCCCATCCCTGATGCCTGCGGCAACGCGCAGCGCTGCTGCACCACGGTGCCATCCCCGGTGCCGCGGGAATGCTGCCGTCCCTTCTCCTTGCAGGCTCGGCGGACGCAGCGGGCAGCCCAGCAGCCGGCGACAGCGTGGGACCCCGGGGGACATCCGGAGGAGATGCCAAGGTGACATCGGGCGCTGGTGAGGGTCTGCGGTGGGGGGGGGGTGCCAATTAACCAGACCCTCCTCAGGGTCCTGGGTGCCTTTTTGGCACAGCTTCCCGGCAGGCTGCAGGTCTCAGTGTGCTGCTCCGGGGACCGGCCACCCAGGGTGTCCCCTTTGTGCACCGTGGCGCAGCGTGACTGTCCCTGTGTCCCCTCCCGAGGGGCGCAGCGGGACTCGTGCCCCTCCAGCCCCGCCAGCCCGGAGCCGCAGGGGTGGCTCTGCCCCGGCTGTTTTGGTTCTTCTCACAAACAACAGCGTGTCCTTGTGCCGAGGCCTTGTGTCCGGGAGCGGCTGCTCCCTCTGGGATAACAGCGGTCCCGGCTGGATCGCGGCCGGGGGGTCTCCCTGCTGCTGCGTCCCCTGGCCGTGCTGCGCCTCTGGCAGGGCCGGGCGAGGGGCTGGGGGCGACGTGCCTTGCCGGAGGGTCTCTCCCGCTCTCCCCGGCCACCGCAGACCCCTCGGTGCTCGGCATGCGTTTGGCACGAGCTCCGGGCTGCGGGGTTGGGAGCTCCCGGCAGCGGCTCAGGGATTTCAGACCCTCCTGATTTTTCCTCCCTGCCATGTGCAGGCGTGTGGGGACCGGGTGGGCGAAGCCCAGCCCAGGGGAGAGCTGCGGTGCCGGTCGGCAAGTAACATTTGGGAAGGGGATGGTGCAGCTTCTGGCTTCCTCCTGCTCCCACCAGCATCCCCAGCTGATTGCGCGTCGCCGATGTGGGTGCGAGGGGTCTCTGCTTGCACGTGGTGGAGAACAGCGATGGAGAGGAGCCCTTCCAGGGAGCAGCGGGGACCGTTCCCAGATGGCAGGTAGGACCCAAATCGTCTCCCGGGGGAGGCGAGGGGCTCCCCGGGGCTGGGACGCCGGCGGAGCGAGCGGCTGACCTCCCCCTTGGCCAAGTTGTTGCGACAGTGGGGAGGAAGGTCAGGTTCCCCGCAGGAGGGTGCCGGGGCTGACGTCAAAGGAAGCAGCTGGTGATTCACGGGTTCTTGGGAGCGCGGGGTTCTGGGGCCGTAACTCATCCCAGAGATGTCATTTCATCCTTGAGTGTTATCGCTGCTCTGCCGCTGCCCACCGCTCCCAGCCCCGTGCAGATAAACCGGCCTCTGGGGGAGGTACTGGGGTGCCCTTTGCTCCCGGACCGGGGCTCAGCGGCTTAAAACGCTTAATATTCAGTGTTACATAGGCTGGAAGAGAGGCCGTGGTAGCGCGGGGTGCTGCGGGGTGCAGGGGGGCGCCTCGTACCCTGTGAACCACTCTCGTCCCTGCAGTGTGCGTGGAGCATCCGCGGTGCCACCCTGCCGTGCGCGGCTGTGCCGGGTGCCCACCGTTCCCGCGCACATTTGCAGGTGCCGGGAGGTCCCGCTCTGCGGGGTTTGGTCACTGGGGCTTTTGACGTGCCCCAGGGCTCCGCGGAGGGGTCTGGTCACTGGCGGGGGGACACACAGGCTGCCCCGGTTTTTGTGTTGGGCTGAGCCCGGCTCCGGTTATTCCAGGATGATTGTGCTGTGAAGTGGTGTTATCCACCGTTATCCGTTGTTATCTGTTATTATCTGTTGTTATCCGTCTATATCCGTTGCTACCTGTCCTAGTTGACCATTATCCCTTGTGATCCATGGCTGATGCCCCGTGCAGGGACAGCCGTGCCATGGCCCCCAGGTCTGCGGGCAGCGGGGTTTGTCCCTGGCCCAGGGATCGCCGTGTGAGCCGAGGGGGCAGGCTGCGCCTCGCTCCCCTGCCCTCCGCTTGTTTCGGGAGCCGCCTGTGCCCCCCGTGGCTGGGGCGGGGGTGTAGGAGCCCCCCCCCCCCCCCCCGGTGCCTGCATCTGGACGTGCCGGCGGTGACCCGCGGCCCCCGGCAGATGCGCGAGGAGCCGGGTCTGGCCTTGGCCCCCGCAGCCCTGCCGTAAGTGATGGCTCTTATCTCCCTGCTGACAAGCCGGCATCCTTCAGCCGCTCTATTTAAGGCCGAGCGCCCGGAGCGCCGGCACAGAGGAGTGCTCGCCGCAGAGACGCCCGTCCGCAGCCCACGGCGCCGCCTGGACCAGGGAGATGCTGCCCGCCACCTTCAAGCTCTGCGCTGCCATCTCCTACCGGCACCTGCGCAACATGACCGGTGAGGGGCCGGGATGCCGGAATGCAGGGCTGGGAGAGCCCCTCGCCCTGGGCTGCCCGTGGTGGGGGGCTGGCAGGGCGGCAGGAGGCTCCGGGGATGCTCCCCTCACCCCGTACCCTCCTGTTGCTTTCTGGGTTTCGTGTTTTACTCTCTCCAAGACCCTTTTTGCCACCAGACCCATTTCTGGGGGGCTGTGTGCCGTTGCTGAATGCTGGGCATAGCTGTAGGTGACGCTCCCGCTGGCTGCGAGGAGCTCGCATTCCTGTACTCCCATTTCCTACGGCCTTTCCCGGGCCACCTGCGTGGTTTCTCCACGGCATTTTTACAACTGTCATTTGCTCCTCGAGCGCTGCGTGTGGCTCGGAGCCGGAGCAAAGCCTGGGCAGTGCGGGACGGCTTCTGTCCCCAAGCAGTGCAATGGCACTCAGCTGCTCCCCGTGCCGGCAGGGGTGTCAGCGAGGGGGGCGAGCATGGACTTTTTCAATGTCATATGCTTAAATAGCCAAAAAAAAGAAAAAAAAAAAA
>VZSF01010085.1:11036-23789 GCA_013398295.1 Chionis minor
AAAAAAAAAAAAAAAGGTAGCCCCGCTGCAGCATGGTGTCTGGTGCGGGGGAGTGAGTTGCTCTCTGCTCTCAGGCCTGAGGAGACCAGCCGCTGTCGCCATCAGCCAGGAGCTGAGCAAGCTCGTCTGCCGCAGCATGGGACCCAGCGCCTGGATCAACCAGGTTCGCAGGAGAAGCTCCTTGCTCAGTAAGTGACCAGCAGACGGGGGGAGTCTGGCCCTTCCTGCCGGGTGGTGACCGTCACGGGTCAGGGCTCGGGAGAGTGGCTGGAGAAAAACCTGCTTGTGGGTCGCAGGCAGGCGGTGGGAAGTGGGTTTGCTTTGCCAGACCGTGGGCATGGGGAAGGGTATTTGATGTATAAACCCTCCAGGGGAGGTTTAGGTTGGATATTAGGAAAAACTTCTTTACCGAAAGGGTTCTCAAGCATTGGAACAGGCTGCCCAGGGAGGTGGTGGAATCGCCGTCCCTGGAGGTGTTTAAAAGACAGGTGGACGTGGTGTTAAGGGACATGGTTTAGTGGTGATTTTGGCAGTGTAGGTGATGGTTGGACTCGACGATCTTGAAGGTCTCTTCCAACCCAAGTGATTCTGTGATTCTATGTAGATAAAGCTCATCTGGCGTTAGGATGCGTTTGTGAACTGTGCAACGTTCTTACGCTCCCTCCTGCCTTCGTCCGATCCCCTGCAGGCTCCAGGCTGGAGGAGAAGCCCTTCAGCGAGATGGAAATGTCGTACATCAAGCAAGGAGAGGAAGCCCTCCAGAAGTCACTCAGCATCCTCGGGAACCAGGACGGCTGGAAGACAGAGACGGTGGTGGTAGGTGCTCCGCTTTGCAGTGGAACGACAGGGTCCTCCTGGAAACGTCTGTGATATTCACCTGCCTGCCCCTCTCCCAGGGTAATGGAGACAAAGTGCTGAGCAAGGTGCTCCCGGATGTGGGCAAAGTGTTCCGGCTCGAGGTGGTGGTGGACCAGCCCCTGGACACGGTGTACAGTGAGCTGGTGGACAACATGGAGCAGATGGGAGACTGGAATCCCAGCGTCAAAGAAGTCAAGGTAGGAAGCGCGTGTCAGAGCCGTCGCAGCCAGGGCTTCCCGCAGGGGCGCTGCTCTGTCTGGCGGCCCAAGGCCCAAAGAACCGCTTCGCCCATCACGGGAGGAGCACGGGGATTTCTCCCCCGGGGTCTGCGGGAGGTGAGAAGCCAGACTTTACGTCCTCCGCTTCCGACCACAGGCGTAGAGCTCATTCTGCAGGAATTGCGCTGCTGCTGCAGCAGAAGTGAGTCCGCACCAGCCTCTCTGCGGATGGAGGGTGGTGTGTTACGTGTTCCGTAGGATTCCTTAATTCCGCTTCCAGGTTGTGGGGCAGCTCTTGTTAAATTTGCACTGTTGTGGAGGAGAGACAGCACAGTACCCCAGCGTGCAGGGAAGAGCGTTTTGCTCTGCCGCAGCTTGTTTGGAATAAGTGAAACACCTTCCCCGTTCAGGCATTGAAGATTGATGTTCTGGATTCTGGGATGAAGCACATTATTTGCAATTTTTTTTGCTGTAGGCATCGAGTTTAGGAGCATGTATGTGAACACACAGTAATCAAAGCTAGCTTTTAGCAACGTTTGCAGTAAATACCTCAAACTAACATTTTTAACTCTAAACTGTCCAGATTCTCCAGAAGATTGGAAAGGACACGGTGATCACCCACGAGAAGGCGGCCGCTACCCCCGGTAACATCGTCGGGCCACGGGACTTCGTGAGCGTCCGGTGCGCCAAGAGACGCGGCTCCACCTGCGTCCTGGCCGGCATGTCCACGAAATACGGAGCGATGCCAGAACAGGAAGGATTTATAAGGTAGTCGATGCCCTTCCCTCTTCCCTTATGGGGCTGTTTAGCAGAAAGATTCGCCCACGCACTGTTGGTGTGGGCTCAGAGCATTTGGGCTCGTGTCCGGGCTGGCTGTAATGGCAACGCCAGGCCAGACGTTGGTGTCCAAGGCGTGCGCTCCTGTCCTCACAGAGCTGAGAACGGCCCCACGTGCATGATCCTGCGCCCGCTGGCCGGCAGCCCGTCCCAGACCAAGCTCACCTGGCTCCTCAGCATCGACCTGAAGGTAGGTTTTGCGGGGAACCTCTCCCCGCAGGAGCAGGAGTCGCATCCGCGGCCGGTTGCGCTCATGGGCTGCGTCTGCTCCCCTCCAGGGCTGGCTGCCGAAGACCATCATCAACCAGGTTCTGTCCCAGACGCAGGTCGACTTTGCCAACCACCTTCGGCAGCGCCTGGCCCGGACGGTGGCTGTGACCTGCTGACCACGGGCTCGTCCCCCACTGCTTTGTGAAGGGGAAGGAGGGAATCGGGTAGTAGGGTAAGGCAGGGACAAAGTAATTACAGTCCGTGCTAATTAGCCAGGGTCTTTAAGAGTAGACACCACTAATTAATACATCATTTAAATAAGTAAAGCTTTATTTATTTATTGTCACTAGTTAGGGAGGTCGCAGGGGCCTGGCTGGGCCAGCGTGAGCTCTTTGTGCAAACACAGCACCAAAAACTTGAGGCAAGTCCCGCGTTTGCTCCACGGAGCGTGTGCTGGCCCAGTCAGGCCCCTGCAACCTCCCTAATTAGTGACAATAAATAAATAAAGCTTTAATTAGTGGTGTCTGCTATTAAAGGTCGAGGCTAATTACTTATGAGGGAGGTCCCAGAGCACCTGATGGGGAAGGCAGGAGGATCAGCACAGGCTCAGTGGGGCGAGTGACTTGCTCAACCTCCGCTTTTATTCCCCTCCTTCCCCCAAAACACAAACACAGCACTTACCTGAAACTCCTGTTCCCTTCTCCCCCCCTGTGAACCAGCTCTAATTTATTTTTCCTCTACAGACACACTCAGTGTCAATTTATTTATTCATTCCAAGCTCTGCAATGTGATGATCGTTGTGTAACTTGCCAATGCAGTGAACAGGAGATCTCCAGCTTGCGAGATCTCATTTATAACAAGTCACAAGAAAAAAAAAAAAAAAAACCGAAGCAGAAGTAAGAGTTAAAGCCTTTATTTTTAAACTGGTTTCCAGTTTGTGGGGGGAAAAAAAAAAATAGTTTGGACAGAAGCCCAAATTTCAGTCTTACATGCAGTAGTCCTGTTACAACACAATCCTCCTGGCTGGAAGCTGGTGTTTACAATTAGTCACGGAGCAGAAGGGGGGGGTGTTGCTTCTGCAAGCGTAGGTGCAGCAGTGGGTCCGCCTCCAGCCTGCTCTCACTGCACGACGACTGTTACAGCCCCGGTACGTCACATGAGAAGTCAGCTCAACACAATACTCGCTTCTTCAGCTAGTTACACCGTCGGAGTCGCCGAAGACTCCGGCAGACGCCCACAAACAGCACAAAACATACTAGAACTGCATTCACTTAGACTCCAGCATAGTGCGAATCTTCAGCAGGTAACAAATATACATAACGCCTGCCGTCAGGAGCTGCCTCGGCTCCAGCTTGTTTGCTCCCTGGCTGATCGTTCCGAGTGATGTGCGTTCCTCTAGAATAAAACCCACTTGACTGGATACCCACTGTGCCGTTTCTGTTAACGCTGCTGCGCCGCCTCCTTCCCTTACGGCTCCCAGGGTGGACTTCGTCTTCCGTCCACTTCTGTCTCCACGTGATAGAGCACGTCTGCCAGCGTGTGCTCCACAACGGCCCCCCAGCCCATGTCGCTCATCTGCAAAGGGAAGGACAGACACTTGTCAGCTGCAGGCGTGACGTACAGGCTCAGGACAAAGGGGGATGAGCCCTGTTGTACAGCAGCGTTCCAGGACTGTTTCCTCCTGAAAACATTAGTGGGAGGGAAAAAAAACATTCAAATCTTTCCTTAAACAAGAATTCAGCCCTCTTACTGATTAAAAAGGCCAACACAGGCAGGAATAGGAACTTCATAATCTGTCAAGGGGAACAAGACAACATCCTCTATTTAGTTAAAATTTAGCTAAGTTATTTGTTAGGCCATCTGTCCTTAAATATTTCTAAATAGAATCCTTTTGGCCACATTATGCAAGTACAAAGACAGAAGAGGACAGAATACGGGCTCGGTATAAATCAACCCCCACCACCAGCGCAAAATCTCAACTGCCTTTTGTTTAAACAGTGTGAGGCTACCACAAAGCGGGGCGTAAAAGGCTTCGGTCATTACTTACCGGACGGTAAGTGATATCTCTAGGTGGATACTTGAAATACGGCCCAAAGTTTATAGAAACCTACGGGAGACACGTTTGTCATTAGATACAAAAAAAAGGGGCAAATTTCTTTAGTTCTCAGTCATCCCCTCCTACTCCTGAGCCTCCTGCACCCTGTGCAAGCCCACAGGGACAAACCTCCGTGGCACCAAAGGAGAGCATTCGTTACATCCAACACGTGAACAGCAGCATTGTTCCTGAGTCCCTTCTCTAAAACAATTCCCATCTTTCCTCTTCACGTGCCTGACACACTCCCGGAGTGCCCACACTCTCTGCGTTACTAAAACTACGATGAACTTAGGGATTATATTGCAAAGATATATTACTTACTGTGCAGCCCTTGTACAAAGAAATAGCAGGAAAATAAACTCCTTCAAAGATATCTTTAAAGGCAACTCCTTGGCTGGCACCATTCTTGAAGAATATTATCTGAAAAGAAAAATGAAGATTTTTTTTTTTTTCCCCATTGATAACTTCCCTGCCCTTACTTGGGAACTACAAAGGATTCCTCGAGAGGCAGCTCCCCTTTGCCTGATGCCACACAATTACTTAAGTGACAGCAACACCATTACAACCAAAGGGCGCAGCTGGTTTGCTAAGCTCATGTTTATTGTTGCTTTAATAAAAACATTCTTCTTTTTAATGAAGAACTAATGATCAGCCTCCCTTTGGGCTCATTAAATGCAAGTGATTAATACCTTCAATAAGCCAGTCTCAGCAGGCTCTCCGCTCTTGCCGAGGTTCTGCATCCTACCAGCACTTCACTTACCTGGCTCCCAGGTGCTTGCTTCAGGCTCTTCTCTGCTTTGTCCACAAAGTCCTTCTCTTCAAAGTACAAGTAGCTTTTGAATTTGATCAAAGCCTGAAATATTAGTAAACAGCAATTAGCAAGCTTCAGAAGCAAGCCAGAAAAACTGCTACCTTTAGTGACATATCAAAGCACAGCAGACCCAGAGGAGCCCGGCGCGGGGATAGGTGTGTCTGTTGTGTCAAAGCACCCGTGAAGAGTGAGTCAAACAGCTCAAGTATTTGAGAACCAGGAGGGGAAGAGATTAAATGAGATGCGGGCAATCTCATTCAATCGTCCACAGACAGTCTTGCGGAATCTCTGGGTGGCTCTGGGTACTCCGTTTCCTTGAGATCACCACTTTGGACCTCTCTGCTACGAACCACAGCGGTACCCAGAGGCAGGATGGAAAAGGACATGCTCAAAGCGGGTAAAAGCGAGGTTAGAGCAACCGGTTTCCACTCGGCCACCGAGCCAACGCTCAACCCGACAGCGAACGCCATGCCTCACCTTATCTTTGTAGGTGTCAGGCAGCGATTTGGCAGTCTCAGTGTCTTCTGGAAGACTGATGTAAAAGCCCAGTATGTCACCCTGTCCGTAGCCAGACGAATAGTGTTTCCCTATCGACTGGTGAAACTTTGTTCCCTTCTTGCTGCGCCAGGAGTAACTGAACTTGTCGTATCCCAGAGGCGCCTGGAGGTTCCCTGCAGAAACCAACGTTTCTTCATGAGCACACACAGCGCAGCAGGAGCACCCGTGTCCCGCTTCAGGTTTTGGAACCATAATTACATTCAGTCAACAGAAACAACTGCCATTAGTAAAAATGCGTTGACTGAAGTTTTACACGAGGCCGAGCATGCAGCAGCATAAAGGGTCCACCTGTACTGCAGTGCTGCAGTTTAGATCACCTGCAGAAAGAGTTTCCCTTTAAGAAAAGCAGTAAAGAAGCGGTCAAGCTGAACACGACTTACCCTCCTGAGGTCTAAATTACTGGGGAAAGAAATACAGGAGTCAGCTGGAATCTACTGCCAAGAAATATTCGGTAAAATTATTTACCTAGTGGCTGTGACCAGCCTAATCTGGCAGCCGTGTCTGGAGGCATCTCATCCATGGATATTTCAAAGTACCACGCTCCTTTCCGCACTCCGTGCGAGGCTCGTACCATTGAATAGCCCTTCTCGCCAATCACAGTCAGTCTGTCATCAGAAATCTTTAACTGAGGTGCTGCAGCAAAGGAGAGAAGACGATGCGAGCGGTTCGTTTGGGATTTCTAAGGGGCAGTGATCTCAAAAGCCAAGCGGACACACAGAAGCGGATTTAACATCCGCAGCTCTTAAAGCAATTCTGTGCAAAACCTCAGTAACCGGTAACGTGCGGTTACAGAAGACGGCCCCTCCTAAGAACAGCAGACTACACAACTCGCACAGGGTCAGCAAGCTTTGTACCTCGGTCGTGCAGCGCCAGGAGGACTCGTTCATACAGGCAGGCTCTGTAGAGGTCCCCAGGAATAGGCTTTCCTGCCCAACAGTCCAGCTCCAGTTTTTCTGGGTCAGGCGCATGGGGGTCAGGCTCAGCCAAGATGTAACGATACCCGTCTTTATTGAAGGGGTGTTCCAGAGGATAACCGTGGGGCGGTAAGCGCTGGGCGGAAAACAACGGGTCACTGCGAAACACAAAAAAACCCACAGGTTGGCATCTCACGGAGGTTACGGTTCCGCCACCGGGCAGCCCAGCGCAGCCTCGGGCAGAGCTGAACCTGCCACGCTCACTGCACACCCCTGTGCTTCCAACACAGCCGCTGTGGAACGGACTGTGTACTTTTCTACAAAACGAGCGTATCCTCATCTATTTCAGGTAATTTCTAGCACATCACCAATCAGTGACATCACAGGCACGATTCCCCACAAATCCACCAAGGGCACAGACACGCGGGGGCAGCTGAAGGCTTCAAAAGCAAAGCTGTCCCGCTGACCGGCGCACACCACCTCGCCGCGGGTGCTCGCCGCCGTGCCGCTACGTCATCTTTCCTCTTACCTTCTGGTTTTCTTGGCTGTTCCCGTGGTCCCTCCATCTTGCTGCTTGCGCTTTGCTCCCCGTCCCTTCCCGCTGCCTCCTGCGGCAATTCCCCCTTAACACAGAAACCAGGGAAAATTAAGCAGCTGATGAGCAGAACGAGCCCGTGAGCATGGAACCTCCACGAGCAGAAAGGGGCACAAGCAGCCAAATTAAAAAAATCAGCTCAAGAGCTCACGCACCTCCCTCCACAGTTACACACAAAACCAGACTTCACTGAAAACGAGCATAGCAAAATCCAGAACTTTTACGTAGCTCCTAGTCAACTTTTGAAACGTCTAAATTTAGAGTGGAAGCCGAGCGAGATTTATCAGCAAAATGAGCTCAACTCAAGTTTTTAAGATGAGAATTAAGAGTTAATTTTCTGTCATCAAAAGATCTACAGACAGCAGCATTGGGATCCACTTCAAAAACATTATTATTGGCATTCATGGAGATTCCAGTCACAGTTCAAATTTATTTCTGCAAAAGTAGCAGAAAACCCAACCTACAGCACACGCTATCTGACATTAAGCGAAGTGACACACTATGCCGGAGGACACTCTGACACTGGTAAGCAATGAGCACTTATCATTAAATTTCCATCTATAAAACAAAATACACCTAAATTGAGGAAAAACGAAAAGCAATAGAGGTGTTTCTCTTCAGCATTACCAAAATCACTACTACGATTGAAGAGCGTATCATTTTGCATTACGGCACCCAATTTTTAGTCACAAATAGAACTATAGCATAGGGAAAGCTACACATCAAGTGTAATTAAATGAATATCAGTGTAACATTTTAATATGTTAAACTGTATATGCACTTTATCATTACACTGTTTCAAAGAAGACCACTACTGATTTACAAGGAAAGCAATAGAATTGTTACGTACTGTAGATAAACACCTTTACGAAGCACATATTGTGTCGTAACTAAAAATATAGTCAGCTTTTAAATTATCAGCATTCCCCCTCCGGCATTAAGGGATTCAAACCATTGAAGAAGTACCATATTCTGCACAAACATGACATGATCTCAGCTGCACTTGCGAGTTTTAGTCCAGACCATACATTTAGGCTCTCCAGTTTGCCATCAGTTATTTACCTGAACAATCAGAACATCGTACCAGCTCAGGGATTCAGACCACTTATTTAGGCATCAAGATTTAAAACTACAACAGTATCAGGCCAAATCATACAGAGTAAAAACAAACACAAGTGAAAATAAAACTTTAAACCAGTCAAGTGGGGCAGAATATGATAATTAAAAGCTTCTAACTGCTAAAGATTAAAACGTCAAGTTGTTGTTTTGTATTAAAGTATTATTGCAATCACATCAGGGCACGCTTTTGACTTTCAATTGACTTTAGCTTCCATGATAATTGAGCAAAAAAGCTTTGCAAACAATAATACTTAAGTTTTAGAAGCTGAAAGGTAAATATTCACCTCCCAAAGAGGCTCCACCTGTAAGAACAGAAGTGGCACCACGTATCTGTCAATCTTCCAGAAATTAAAGAAAAAACAACCAGTGCATGAAATTGAGACAATGCAGCCTTAGACATCTACAACCCTGTTCTAAAAAGCCCCAAACACCTCCTGTTAGGTACCATTTGAACGTGTCTAATACAGAACGGTGTAGCCTTGCGCCCAAAGAAATCTCATCAGCAGTTCATACTACAGAAAGATTATTATAACTAATCTCAGCCAGTTTGGCAAAGTTGTTCGCATAAGGAACAACAGTAGAATGCAAGCAGTGGTTGTAAGGAATAATACATATTTTCCCCAACTACTTTTAAACCTCAGAGTGAGGGAGACAGGAAATCTGAATAATACAAGTAGGTAAATTAAAACCATTATGGAAGAAAACTGACAAGCTCAGTTTTTCTTGCAAGCACCTTGATTTAGTTGGCTGCCACGAAGGAAAAAGTTAAACTTTCACAGTATGGTAAAATTAATCTATCTCTATAGAAAGGCACAGGGAGACTGAATGAACATATTTTGAACATAATAAGCACAACCTCAGTTCACATGACAGGTTTAACTGCAGCATCTCAACTGACAGCTCCACAGACACCCAGCTATAGGATGGGGAAAACGCAGCTTAATCCCAAATATTCAAAACCCGCCTGATTAAAGAACTTGCCATTTAAACTTCCGCTCGTGGATACAGCATTGTTCTGCTTCTGATTATCATACGCAGGACCAATATTGGCAAGATCCTGAAAGAGATAAAAGAAAATCCGATGTATCGTCGGTCAAGCTTACCACTCAACGCCGGACCACAGCACTTCAGGGGCTGGAGTCCCACACTTCGCTTGGCACAACACAGTGTGACTTGACTACGTTTTGCTCATCTGACTGAGCATAAGCCACCAGCAGAAAGAACCCTCACCCCTTCCATCTCCCCACGGCACACTTTCCTTCCACCCCTAACTACATACTTGGTCTAGAAGTCCAAACTTGGGGTAATCTTCTTCTGGGTCCTTACTCCCCGGGTCCGGATGCTCTTTCACCAAGAACACGTCTCTCTCTTTACACTAAAATAGAGGAGGAGTTTAAGTTACACAGGGTAAGATCATATCAAGTTCATTAACAAGTGCTTAAACCATAGTATTTACTATTAATATGCATATCAACTACGTAAGAAGCATTAGAATCTTCCCCACTTAGCTCTAAGTCCAGACCCCAGCAAACACAGCAGCAGACAACTGCACCAATCGCAGAAAATCCTCTACAAATTTAACCCCAACTTACCATAGTTTTGACAATATTATTAGGCCAAGTCATTTTCCCAGGTCTCTGTCGTGTTGTCATACACTCCCAGTATTTATCAATAAATGGGATAATATCCTGTAAAAGAAATCAAATAAAACTGAGTCTTAACAGCGCGGGTTTGAAAGTCTCGCTGCCGATATGTTTGAGCTTGCTCTTCACTGAAATCACAGCCTATGTCAATCAGTGATGATTTTAGTAACAGCCATACCTTATCTTTTGAGAACATAGTTTTCGGGTGCTCATCTTGTGTCCTCGACTGCCACGTTAAGTTGGCCAGAGCACTAAGGCACATTTCCTTGAGATCTTAAAAACAGAAATACACCAGACCTTGAATTACGCTTCAGCAAGATCCAACACACTCACGTACACAGCGATTATTAACCACACAGCATCCACGCTGTCCTGAGTAGCAGCAAAAACCCTCTCAGGTTCTGTCCTAACTCAGCACCCCTCGCTAAACAGAAGATTTTCACCACCTTAATAAGTTACTAGCAAAACAGCAATACATTTCTAGAAAAAGTTGCACATACTTGTTGCTAATACAAGACCTTTTAGTCATTTTCGAAAAGTTTCAGCAGAATTCTCCCACTGACTTTAGATAAAATTAAGCCTCCGCGATTATCTTGCAGAAAATTTCAATGAATGTGCTTTTACACTTACTTGCTTGTTTTCTTAGGAAATACGTGTTCCCACTGTGATGGCAAACATTGCAATGGAAACTGTAGTTGGTCATGAAGGGCAGACAGGACCTGGGAAAGAACATGCCGACTTGTAATTCTGGTGTACACCCCGCTATATCAGGTTAGGAAATTAATTATTCCAGGTTAACAAATTAATTATTCTCTCTCTCCAAAACCAGAAACATCTTACAGGCTCAGTGATCTTTTAATCAAATTAGGTTTATCACGGGCACCAGGAAGAGCCACAAAGCTCTTGAGAAAAATGTAAGCAAGCTAAGCATCGTCTTCTTGTTTTAGGGAAGTCTTGAAATTAATTCAGAAAAATAAGGGACAACAACTCAGAAGCTCTGGAAAAGGAGCTCCATCTGAGTCAACTTTAACTGGAAGTCTAGAGTGCTTTTTAGGGATAGAATGCAACCAAAAAAGTTAGGTATTTGATAAGTCAGTCCCATGTAGGTTCTAGAAAGCAAGCTGAATTTACTTTTCACTTGCAGGAAGATTTTATACTTTGCTCACGCCAATCGAAAATGTCTGTTGAAGCCCACTCTGCTTGTCAAATAGTGTTTACAGGCTCTAAAGCACTAAGTCCAAGGGTGGCTCTGACAGTCCCGAGGTCTGGACAAGGATTTTTTTAAAGATGAAATGTACAAACATAAACACTTGGTCCTGGTCCTTGGGAACCGACACTCTAAATAAATCCATTTTTGCTGCCCGAAGTTTCGTGCCCAGCATTAAGCAGAGCTTACGTACGTGGTGTCAATGCCAAACGTGTCTGCGGTGAACCACTTTGTACAAATTCCACACTGCAGCTCTATCTCTCCGAGCTGCCGTCCGTTCTCTTCATCCACTGAGCCCGTCTGAGCATCCAAGGCTTCAGAGTTGTCCCCGGCCGCTTCCTACAACCAGAGCAGATCAGCAAACTTGGACTGGCTTTAAAGACTGACCGAATCAGACAGGAAAGAAGTTTTGTGCAGTAATCTGTCAAGACAGGAGAATTTACAGGGAATATTTTTTTTCTCCCTAATACACAGCCATGCTGTAAGTGAGCTGGAACTATTTTGCAGATTGGGTCAGTTAGAACTAGGCAGATGGGTGAGGATTTAATTTCAAAAAATAATTCTTTAAAGAACTAAAACTGGAGTTAGCAAGACAGAAAGTCCTTCTCATCTGAGCCACTGGAATGTGTTCAGATTTTGCCTTCTCGATAACTAACTTCTCATCTTCTATGTCTTCATCTTATCGCTCACTTAGGACAAATAAGCATCCACAATTTTCCAAGATTGCCAAGAGGTCAGACACCGTTTTTGTTAAACGGAAAAACTTCACCTGCTGAAAAAAATTTCTACTTTCCTTTTGCTAAACCACAAACAACCCACGGCTACCTCACGCCTTGGCATCTCCCCTGACACCTGTGTAAAGGCACTAGATTGCTACCAAATAAGAATCCTTTGGAAAAATGTGCTAGTCAGAAGGGAAAAAGAGAAAACCGAAACAGGAGAGGGCTAGCAGTCTGGTGAGCAGGTATCCCAAGGATAAGCCTCAGCCTGCAAAAACCCACAAGAGGGAAGGACAATTTCCAAGCCCAGGATCGCCAGCTCCTGCAGAGCCGCACTGACTCCACCACACTCTGCTGCAAGGAGAAGCAAATTGTCCCTGCTGGGCCGTCCAGGCAGCACCCTCTCCAGCAGGCTGCACGTTCACCTTCGGCCACTCTCATATTCTGCCCCTGTCCCAGCCCCGCAGAACTCACCCCCCTTGACTGGCCTCTCCCAGTGAGCCCCGGCTGCCCGCAGACACCTACCAGGGGGTCCTTTCCGCTGGCGGACTCTGTCTCCAGAGCTGTGGTGACATCGACCATGGTGGCGTCCCCCCTGCGAGAGCAGAAACCAGCTGCTGAGAGGGGCCCCCACCTCGGCCCTGCAGGAACCATGGCGGGACGCAGCCTGGCCCCACGGCCTGGTGTGGGCTGGGGCAGCCTGGAGCATCCTGGTGCCAGGGGCTGGCACAGACCGGGACAGCCCGGAGCACCCCGGTCCGGGGCCTGGCATGGACCGGGACAGCCCAGAGCATCCCAGGCCCAGGGCCTAGCACGGATCGGGACAGCCTGGAGCATCCTTGGCCCAGGGTCTGGCATGGACCAGGACAGCCTGGAGCATCCCAGTGCCAGGGCCTGGCATGGACCGGGACAGCCCAGAGCATCCCGGTCCCGGGGCCTGGCACGGACCGGGACAGCCTGGAGCATTCC
>VZSF01010087.1:3707-83312 GCA_013398295.1 Chionis minor
GGGGGCGGGGTTTCCCCCGCCCCCCCCCCCCCCCGCCTCGCCCCCCCCCCCCCCACGCGGGGCAGCGCACAGGTACCCACCTGCCGAGCGGCTCCCCGAGCCCGGCCGCGGCCCCACGCCGCTCCTTTCCTTTTCTTTTCCTTGCCTTGCCTTTCCTCTCCTTCCTTCCTTCCTCCCTCCCTCCCGCGGGGGTGCGCAGCCAGCCGCCTCCCTCCGCGCCGCCCTCCCGCCGGGCTGCGGCCAGCCGGCTCCCTGCCTGCCGCCCGGACAGACGGACGGCAGCCCTCAGCCCTACCGGAGCGAAGCAAAGCCGGGCTTGGTGGGGGGGACTTTCCCCCCCCCCCCTTTTTTTTTTTTCTTCTTTCACCCCTTAGCTCCCTTCTCCCCGTTTTTCCTCCCTTCCTCCCCTGGCTTAGCCCCTAGCAGCTAAGCCCGAGCCAGCCGGAGCGCACTCGCAACACCCCCCTCCACCAATCATTTCAATTAGTGCCACATGAGAGGAGCTTCTGCCCAAAATCTGCTTAAGAAAGGGCCAGAGGGCAGGGCAATCTCCTTTGCTCAACAATGACCAGAAGCTGCTATAAATATCCAAACAAAAGCACTGTCAAGGCCAGGAATGTCACATCCTAATGTGATAAAAAAATTGTAAAGATCCGACGTATACCAGAAGTACAAAGGAGGGAAAAGCAATTTTAAAGAAGAGCCAAAGATTAAAAAGCAGTCGCCACCTCCCTACCGTCTCCCCAATATGTAGCTTTGTAATATATTATCAAAGTTGTATATTTTTGGGTGCCGAGCCCTTATGTTTTCGAGGTCCCGAGCAACTCGCTCACTATCCCTTTGTGACAGCTGCACGCTAATATTTATAGGTACCCGAGCCTGTGCCGCCGGGCTGACCGAGCACAGGGACCAGGGCTGGCCAGGGGGAGCCTCCAACCCCACAGGTGCCTTACATCACGCTGATAGCATAAGCAGTGACTTCTCTTAATCAAAACATCAACAAGAGCTTCCCCATAGGCCAATAAGTAAATCAAAGCGTTAATAAAATACAAACTCGAGGGCCTTTGTATCAAAACTGGGGGATCATTTGATTTAGGCACATTTCACACCAGCATATCCCCAGCACTGCCAGTGAGGACAAACTCCAGCCTGCAGTTTCTGACCGTACAGCGAGTCAGAGCTGAAAACAAAACAAAAAACCCCAAAACGCACTTGATCCACCAGAGTGTCTCCACCGGCACTGCCCGGACCTGGAGCTGGCACACTACTTTGCAAACCTCCAGGTCGAGCCGTGCCAGCATCTGGACGCTGCCTGCTGCAGCGTGGGGAGGGCAGGGCAGGAGAAGGGGATGGTGCCGGTCCCATTTGAGTGCTTGTACACTCCGCAATACCTCCGAGATAGTAATTTCCAGGCTGTTGATGGCAGGATGACAACAGCTAGGTTCATCTGAGGGGAAGCCGATCATCACCGTCACCTAATTCCCCCCACAGACGTTCCCAAAAGTAATCATTGCAAAGGGAGGGCGCTCAGCTGATGTCCCTCCAATTCTCATGTCTCGGTGTTTATGTACAAATCTATGTAAAAGCAGTTAATCCTATTGACTAACCTCATGCTCTTTTAGAGCTGAGATAAAAGCCATCTGAAATTATCCCTGTGTTTTCCCTGTTCGCTTTCCACCGACTCAACAATAAACTTCTCCTTTAGTACAAATAAATGTTATTTTTTCCATTTCATTCCCATGCCCTCCTCTGATCGTGCTTGTTTGTCCCGCTGCAGTGAACACTGCTTTCTCATACTAAACCCATTCACATACAGGCTTATCCTCAAAGCACCCTTATCCTCAAACGATGTCCAGAGATGGATTTTGCTGGCTTATTAATTCCCTGAACTTAAGCATGCGCCCTAACAAAGAGCGTACTTTCAGAAGATCATTTGAAGAAACGCATTTAAAAGAGAGGATATTTAAGCGAAGCTTGCGCAAAACCCTAGCCCAAAAATCACGTGCACAGCCTCGCAAGAGCAAAACTGCCCGCAAGATTTCCAGACTTCCTAGGCTTAGCAGGGACAGAAATATTCTTTATTTCAACAAAGAGCTTTCAGTAACCCAGAGTGCACAGATGCAGAACAATAACACCAACGCGGACAATACAGACTAAGCATTGTTGGGCCAAAGCTGCCAGCCCGCGGGCTGACACAGCCCTCCCTGAGGACTGGGGAGAGCCAAGCAGAGCCCCCCCAGTTCTGGCACCGGCAGGGTGGAGGTCCACGTTGCCCAGCAGAGCAGCCGGAGGTACGGCAGGACGTCCGCTGTATCTGCAAGGTGTTGCAATACAGCTAATAAACCCTGCTAATAAATCCACCAGTTGATCTTCACGCTGGGTCCTGCTTTTACTTCAAGCAGGGGCAAGCTGGGTGTCCGCAGCAGCGGTACAGACACGCTTTGCATTGCAAAGGAGTGGACAGGACCTTCGCTGAAGGAAAGGAGGGGGGAGAAAAAAAAAATCCTCAACAACAAAAACCCCTCCAGGTAAGCAGTGAAATATTTTTAGAATAATGAGCTTACCTGGGAAAAACACGACCTATGACTTATATAGCTGCGTGGTTGTAACTGAGTAACAAGACGGCAAAAATAAGTCACTAATGGAGTGAAATGCGAGATTGCATGCATGGTATAAAAATCCAGCCAGCCAGGCAGATGAATAAATTGGCAGAACTGAGCCACTGATGCCAGAAGTGAAAGATAAATATCCTATTCTCTGAATTTTGGGTGGGTTTTGTATCTTTCACTTCCCGGAGCAGCTATCGCTACAGGGTTCAGAGACACGAGGGAAAAAAAAAGGTTATAAAAATAAGCAATGTTTCCTCATCCTGCCAAAAGACCCTCTTGGAGTTGATCTGTCTTGACCTGGTCCTCATTGGTTTGCATGCTGCTTTCCTACACCAGCTTTTCCAACCTATGGATTAAAATTGTGGGGGAATCTTGCAACCTCCCTTAACAGAGGCTGAAAACGTAACATGCGAAAAACTGCATGTATGGAAGTGTGCCTCATGGAGAGTTATCCAGAAGGGCTCTCCTTTGTAAGCTTTGGAAGTGTTCAAAGCGCCATTTGCTTTACAGATCAAAATGCTGTATTTGATGATAAACCTAAGAGACAGATGATGGAAATCTCCATGAGCAATGTGCCAAAAAGAAAATATATAAAGAAAAAATACTGCTTCGTTTATGACAATTTAGTACATATCTGCAGTATTAAACTCTTTATAAAACCTGGAAGTGCTTTAAGTTAACTCATTATGGAAATGGAAACCTGGATTAGATACATTGGGTCTTTGTGTTTGACATAATTTCCTGGAGAAACAAGCCTATATATGGAGAGCTATCCTCAAGCACTGGTTGAAGTTTTCCCTTAAATACTGTTTTGTTTGATAAGTGAAAACTGATGACAACACCACCAAATCATCTACTATTAGTGTTCTTTTCTTTTACATGTCCCTGCTCTTGGGAAAAAAATAATAATGGATTATGCTTTTTCTCCATCTGAATAAAATGTTGCAGTTCCGGAGATAAAGATGCATTCAGCTGAGCAATTAAATAGCTAAATAAATGAATCAGCAGAGCAGAAGTGACAGATTTAATTATTGCTTAGAGCTAGGAAGGGGAACTAATTATGGGGTTCATGAACCACATGCCATTCTTCTCCTTAAGCATGTGCTTCGATTCTTCTGGATCAAGCTCTGCAAATGCAGTAGTACCATACACCAGATTTAAAAAAAAAAAAAAAAAAAAAAAAAAAGGAGAAAAAAAGGAAGAAAAAGCTATTCAAAATTTGGAAATAAAGTCTAATCTTTGAAGAAAGAATAGTCAATACTCTGTTTTAAAAGCCCATGTTCAATTGTCTCGGTTCCATGAGTTAGAGAAAATTCCTTTTAAATAGATAAGCACTAAAAATGTAGTTCTCCAAAAAATGAAAGCACAATGAAGTTCACTGGATGTGAATAAACCAAAGATTGCAACAGAAAGCTGTGGTAATTGAGGCATAAAGCATATAGCTATATCAAGTTATTAGGAGCCCTATTTGTCAGAAACTATCTGTAGCTGGGAAGCCTGAGAAAGCTGTTGATGCTTTCTCTATGCTTCAGTCTGTCTGCCACAGCAAGAAATACAGTTCAAAAAGATGCTTTTGAGGCCATCACCTGCAAAACCACTAACAGCGGAAAAACCTGCTCCTCAGCTTTTGCCTTCTGTCCCATTTCTCTACTTTGCATTTCCTTTTCCGTCCATATTTTACTCTTGTTTAATAAAACTGCCAGTGCCAGTTATTTGAGCTTCATGTTAACATCATGAGCCTTGTGGATTAGTCCCACAAACACAGAACTCTTCCCCGCATTGGTGGGAGAGAGAAAGAGGAAAAAAACCCAGATGTACTGCATTTGAATCACATTGTTCAATGAACTGCATTATTTTGGTGGGTTTACGGCTAGCTTATACACATGAAGTGAGACAGTTATCATTTCAGAAAAAAAAAGAAAGGAAAGGAAACCCCCCCCCCAAGCTATACTTTTTTTAAAAAAAAAACAAAACTAGTGGATGTAAGAGAGGAGAAGTCTTTCATTCATAGCCAGTGGTTTTCTAAAATCAAAATCTCAATGTATTGTGATGTCTCTTTTAGCATAATTTTAAAAATCAACATGTTTGCCTCTTTTCCTAAAAATACTGTGAAGCAAGAGATAAGTAACTCCACACAGCTGACCTCGTACACCATTCTGAAAAACAATCAGACCTTCTACTCCACTGACTTCGAAAATTTCTAAAAAGCAGAGCACGATCCACATAATAAAAAAATCTTATGGCTGGGAAAGATTTAAATCCACACCAGCTATAGCCACGTTCTCCTTCTGCACCACCAGTAATTTTGTCAGAATGAAAATAATTGCGTCCAAACCCAGAGATGTAGGCTGATCCCTGGGAAGGCTCACTGGACAATCACAAACGCCATCATCATCCAAGATTACACCATCAGCTCTGCCTGGCTGAAATTCAGTTCTCCGAACGCAGCCAAAACCAAGGTCTATTGCATCAATAAAGTTCAAAATGCACCCTATCTTGAAAATCAGTGTCTGGGCTTCTGTATCAAGGGAGACTGTATCTGCAGGGAACCAGAACCACTGTACATCCAAGATAAGGTAAAAACAAGATTTTTTTTAAAAATCCAATTATGAAATAGCTCTGTATTATTTTCAAATAAGACACTATATGCGAAACACCATGTACAAGTTGCATTAGCACTCATACCGTATGAATTTTACAGCATCTGTTATCCATGTTAATGAAGTGTGATGTCTATAGAAAGTCACAAAGGTACCAGTGATCACAAAACTTGCAGAACACACGCACAACTGATATCTCATAATAGGGATATTATGATTGTATAAATAACCTCAGTGGAGCATGAGGAGTTGGAAAGGATCCCATGGGCAGGGGCAGCTAGTCAGCAGACTGCCGAAGGACAAAGGGAGGATATACTTTTGGTGCACAACACTTCTGATCCCAGGAGGCAGAATCAACTGTATTTATCTGACAGTCCCTGCCAGGCTTACAATGAAATGATCGTTTAAGTATCCGAGGTGTCCCTCTCAAGACAGGACATGATCGGCATTTGCATTCATATCCAAAAGCACAGCTCCAGGGGAATACAGGGCATTAGGAAGTGGAAGTCACGCAGAAGTGAGCTCACCACCTGGGAGGAAGGCTGATCCTGTGAATCCACCATCTTCTGCTCTCACCACAGGACAATGCAAAAGAAATCCCTCACGGGACGCTTGAAACGGGAGTCATGGTTAAGTATAGACCAGAAGTGAATTTGTCATTGTTTTATTTATACCCTTTTGCTCTCAATCTTGCACTTGAATGTCTGCCCTGAAGTCTCGCTTAACATAACTTTGCAGTGTTTCACCACCCAGCCAGTCTGGTGCAGTGGAGAGACAACATGAAACGGAGTGAAACCAGTAGTTTCTCAGTACAAAACAAAGACAAAGAAGGGTGCACAGTGTGTCTTGAGATATGGGTGTCTCCTCCGGCAGGGTCACAGAAGCCCAGAGCTGGCAAGTATTTCCTTCCTATTTTCCAAGGGTCCCTGGGAGTTGGATGGGAAGGGGAGGGCTTTACTAGGAGGGAAAGGACTAACCCAAATAGGCACAAACTAATTCCTCTCCTACAAGAAGCAGATGGCAAAGCAGTACTCCACAGTTCCGCGTGAGCCCTGGGTTTTCAAACAAGCTCCGACTCCATGTCTGGTTGCTACAGGGGAGGTAGAAGGTCATTTTTCACTGCCATGGGGAGTGTGCCAGTTTATCAAAGCTACCCTTGGGAAAGTTTGCTTGTGAAGATTTACAGAAGAGGTGACTAAGTGTGCCAGTGGGTGTAAGAGGAGTTGCTAGTTGACTGGTACGAAGAAGCAATTACTGCATTTTTTTTTATAAAGTCTAAATAACATTTATACAATACCAATCACCGAGCTAAAAATAATTTAAAATCACCCAAAGAAGCAATTTTTCTTTTTTTTTTTTTTTTTTTTTTTTTTTTTTTTTCTTGTTGAGTGCCCTATTGCATTTTCCTAATAGTTCATCAGAGACTGGAAGCAAACATGCAGTCTTCACTGAGGACTAATATAAAAAAAACATCAAGCTCCTTGACAGTAATAACAACTGAAATAACGGGAGCCACTGTCCAACCCAAAAGCTGAAGTAGGCATGCAGCCATGATGCCCAAAGGGTTTTTACTGAGAAGGGCAAGGACGCCTGTGTACAAACGTCAGAATTTGCTTACTGTTCGAATAAGTTGTGTATGAGAAAAAACAGAAATATGCCAGAAATAGGGGGAGCAAGGAAGCATGTGAACTAGCTAGAGGGCAGCCCTTGGAGACTGAGCCTGAGCAAAACTCAGAGAAAATTCCTCCTTTCTCCTCATGCAGTGGTATACCAAAGAAGAAGCAGCCATAAGGAGCATGAAATAGAGAGTAAGAAAACTGATCCTCACTAGCCTCACAAATACAACTTTTGACCTAAAACAGATGATAAAAATAGGGATTATAATATGACTCACCGTGACACTTTTGAACAATTAGAATAAAAACCAGAGAAGAAGTCACATTGTAAAATTCTGCCATGAGGGAATATCACAAGCACTGGATGGACCAAGAGAACGAGTCACAAATCTACAGGAACAATTCAAGTCCATCATTTAAGGTCTGAGGTTCGTCGTCTTGAAGGAACAAAGCTCCAAGGCACAAAAACCAGACAGACAGTTATGGAACAGACTTGGGAAGGTCCACTTCTAGACTCTGAATTTGGCTACTGAATTTATAACCTCTGGAAATTTCCATGGCAGAAAGCGTAGAAATCAATCACCAAGCCAAAAAGCCTGAAAACACAGAGAAGTTGGAAATTTGAAACTGAACTGCCTTTGTGGTTCAATTCTCAAATGCAGACAGTGACGGCAGAACATCCATCCTGAATAAAAACTGTTTTTAATAATTTGAATTCACAATAAAGAACCTGGGATAGAAAAAGGAGAAACTGAGATATCCAGGGGTGGAGAATGAAAAGCTGATAATGTCATCTGCATTTTGTAATGAGTAGCATGGCACATAAAACATTTAGACCAAGGATGCTCCCTGAATTTCTAAATATAAGTAGTGCCATGATTATTCCTCATTTAAGACTATAAACATTTTGCATGCCTTTTATTCTAGAGCCAGCACAAGACTTTTCAATGGCTCAGGCAAAATTGACAGTCAGTCCTCCTAAAATAACAGATGGGACAGAGCCACCCCTGCCTGCCGCAGGAAAGTAGGGAATTACAATGGAGAGATCTAGAGGATCCTCACTGCTAATCTGGCTGCCTCCCGGGACTGATACCAGTCAGCTATCACAGCTGCTGGCACTGGGCATTCTACCAATAGTTTCCACTCCTACTTTAGGGGCAGCAGCGGTTTCAGACAACCTGTTTTTCCCAGTCCTAATATGGACAAAATTGGGAGGGGGGGGGGGAAGGGGAGAGGGATGTTAAGGGACGTGCTCTTTGTCTTTCCAGCAGCCTGCTACCTTAGGCAATTTCTGCTTAGCCTACGCTCACAGCCAGTTCAGTTTGCTGCTGGAAGCTGAGGACTCGATTCAACTTCTTCAACTCGATTTGCTGCTTCTGCGTTCTCAGAAGATTCAGCAAGGACTACGTTCACCAATGTCACCTTATAATTCTGAAAGTCAGGGGCCTTGACCCTCGATGTATGAAGTCCATCTTATGTCAGTCTTAATTCTTCTGCAGGGGCATCAGTACAATATAATTCGCAAAAAAAGGAAACAGTTCACCTAATCAAGAATTTTTTAGTATGCTCTCCCTACTGTGCTCTTCAATTCCCTTATGAAAGAGTTTGACTGCAGTGAAATTCTTGATGTTAAAGGGTACCGTGAGATATTTCAATATGCTGGTGCAACATAAGAGTTATCAGTGTGCCAGGGTAGAGCTTGACTAGTTTGATCAGGAAACTACTGAAAAGCCATAGAGTAAATAATAGATTTAAAAACAGGAACAGCTTTGAAGTGTATATTGGCAGTTGCTCATTGAACAGCACCATCAGAACACGCGTTGCATCAATATTGGCAGATAACACTGAAATTTCAGTAAATATTAGTGTTTTGAGCTAGAGTTATTAAAGCCTTAATATTTGTCACAGCTTTTCTGACAGATTACACCACTGTTGGCCAAGTTCACTAGCAGGAAAAAATTAAGAATAACTTAACATACAATAATGACTTTTTGTACCCAACTTTATGCTACTTCATTCCATTTTTTTTTTAAATGCCTGAAACTTTACTGACGTAGAAGATGCTTCAGTGATGCTCACCAAGTTCAGACCCCTTCTCCACCTGCATATTTCCACTGTGCCTTCTTGAGATTCACTTTGTCTTTCAGTGCCTTAGCTCCGTGGACACAAAATAATAAGCTTGTCCTACCTCACAGAGCTGCTATTAGCACAGCCCATTTAGATTCTGGAGCATTGCAGCATTATGGGAGAAAAATGGTTTATCTACATACCATTTTGCGTGTACATTTTCTGAGCTTTGTTTTTAAAAAACATACATCTCAATTTGTCTCTCGAACATTTGTTTTTTCATTTTCTTTTCTAACTTCCATCACTTTGTTTTGCTTTATACTGTGCTGTGTCTCCTGGTAGTCATCTCCTTCCTTCAGTTAGTTTTCTGTGTCATATAATTGTGATGAGGTTTCTCTCTGTACTTTTCTCCACCACTGCATTCTTCTTATTTCTCCTACATTGCCAGACTCTCTAGATTGGGAATAGGTAACAATTCCCAAACTTATTCACATCTTTATATCTCCTTTCTTATTGCTCTGAGCCTTTCCTTTCCTGTCTGTGTGCCATCATGTCTCCCCTCCTGAAAGAATTTCCTCCCTTTACAGAGATGAGGGAGAGCCCTGCACCAGCAAGCATTCATTGATGAGGAGGTAGAGAAATTAGAAAGAGTGAGTGATCAGAGAGCTTTTATTCAGGATACATATAGGCCTTGAGCTATGTGTAAAACACCTCAATGAAAGAGATAATTAGTGCGTCAGGGCAGGGGTGGTATCTGCCTGAAATAAGCATTTCTCCAGTGCTCAGTGCAAAAAAGCTGCTAACCTTGCAGAGGCCCTGGAGGTGCTACAGCTCAAAGCCCAGGAGGTTTTACAGGTTAAATCTTACATCTTGGACTATCTTGGACCCAATTGGGAAACAAAATCCAAGCTGCTGCATGCTACAAAACACATGGTTTATGATGGCTGATCGCAGCCCAGGTGCCGATGGCTCCCAGCTGCTTATGTCCTTGTCCTGTGCAGTGGACTTTCAAAGAGTGCAAGTCAGAAGCAATGCTGTCATTTTACCTTGATTTCACTCATTTGGAGGATCTACATCCGTCCTCAGAAAAAGAAGTTGAAAGTCTCATTGTTAAGCCTAGTTAAACAATGATGCTTATGACTGCAACTGCAACTTGGCCTTTCAGAGAACTCAGAATCCAGCAGAACTCCTAGAGTAAGAATAGACACATTATTTATACGTATAGTGACATTAATTTTTACATTTCCTTTCCTTTCAGGGGTGGAAAGTGCATTTTTAAAGTTTGATAATTCCTTGGTTCCAAAAGGTAGTGTATCTCCCCCCCTGCAAATCTGGAGAATGTTAAATTTGGCAATACATCGCTGAAAAGCCTTAACTTGTTAGGGCTCAAAACAGACCTATCTTTTTTGTGCGGAGCAGCAGGCTCAGGGAGAAATCAGCGCATCTCCTTCTGGAGCAGCTCATGAGCAAAAGCTTGCAGGACTCAATCCTGCAAGGCACTGACATAATCCAGGATCATTCTTTGCTGCTTCAGGGTGCAGTGCTCAGCCACTGCCAGGATACACCCAGGAATCACATCTGTATACACCTGTATTTTTACAAGAGGCCAAACGTGCCATTTGGAGTCTGCTGATGACTGAGGAAATTAAGGCAACTGCCCAAGGTTGAAATTTGCCTCGGTATGGGAGACCTGCTTGCTATTTGGGTCCCATCAAAGCATTGGGAAGCCTTCCTGCCTCAGTCTTGCTCACTTCTGAGGCAAGACATACGTGCACACATACCTATATCTGTATCTGTCTATACCTAGGTATAATTTTCAGAAAATAGATTTTATTCCTAGGACTCATCCCACTTCAAGACTAGGCTGGATGGGGCTTTGAGCAACTGGTCTAGAGGGAGGTGTCCCCGCCCATGGCAGGGGGGTTGGAACTAGATGATCTTCAAGGTCCCTCCCAACCCAAACCAACCTATGATTCTATGATCTGTAGTGCAAGCTGCACTGAAACCTTTAATATTTCAGAAGTGACTATTTTGATATGATGCTGTTTCATTTGTCTGTGTAACTTTTCCCAACCTGTTCTTTCCTCCTGCTACTCTTTCTTTCTAATCCATGCATGCTTACGCTGACCCTTCCTTTCTCTATCAAATTTTGCAAATGATTTCCCTTTGATCCTTTGTCCCCATAGTTTGGACTTCATGAGCATTGCCTTCATGTTTTAGTTCCTTTCCTGAGGGGATACAAAAGAGAAAGCAATTCAGAAAAAGAACAATAATTACTCTATAATTTTAACTACATACCTAACGTTAGGTCATTCTTGGGGGGAAGGCAGGGAAGATGGAAAGAGAAACTCCCCAGAGTTTTCTGTGTTTGCTAGACCATTTCAATACACAGCACAGTAAAGCAGATTACTAGAAGTTCTTCTGAAAGTGGAAGTCATTTCCCAACCAGAAAACCAGAAAAGAATATCAGCTCTGTCAAGTTAAATTTAATAAGCCCAGCCAAAAAAAGATTTTGAAGAGCAATTTGCTAAAGGCATAAAACTAATAATAAAATGTTTTTTAAGCACATTCGAAACAGGAAGTCTGCCAGAAAGTCTGTAGGGCTGATAAGTAATTGGTGTATGGAAGGGGAGCTCCAATAAGATCAGACTGTACACCAGCAAAGTGAGAATTCTTTACATAGGTGTTCATTGCCGAAGAGTTTTTTGAGGTTCCCAGGCCAAAACCTTTCTTTAACAGGGAGCAAGCCCCTTAAAACTGGTTAGACAATAGGAAACACATAGTAGAAGTAAATGGTCACTATTCACCATGCAGAGAGATTTCTAGTGGATTAGTGCAGGGAAACGCAGTGTTCAACATAGTCGTCGGTAATTTGGGTAACGCTGAATAGCGAGGTAACAGTTCATCACACTACACTATTTAGGGTAGTACAGCTGAAGGGTGACTGCAAAATGGCAGACAGATCTCAGTTCTGTGCGACTGGTGATAAATGTGCACATGAAATGCAATGCTGATAAATGTGGAATCTGGTTAGGTCCAGCAGAGCCATTTTTCTGTCCTTATCCTCAGGAAAGCTGTGCTCTGAGCAGAAGTCCTGCACAGTTCAGCATGGAGGCACGGGGCTGCTGAACCAACCACCAACAGCATGTGTCAGGACAGCAAAAGGGGGCCAGAGGTTCCTCATCTCATGCTGGGAGCTCTACAGCATCTGTACCTAAACCTAAGAACTCTCTGAGCCTGGATATCTACCCGGCATGGTCAGAAGCTCTGCCTACCACTCTGGCTGTGGGTTTATTTCATTCAGTAATGTAGGTTTTCCTCAGAGGAGTTCTGAGACCATAAGATGGAGGATAAGGTCTTGCCTTCTTGAGAAAAATCCCTGCTGCTGACAGAGCCATTGGACAGTAGAGTCCCTTATTTTTAGGTAGGTCTTGATACACAGCTAGTGAAAGATTTTGAAAGAGAAATCATCGCCTCTGTTCTGGAATGAAAAATCCCACCAAAGTCCACAACAATTTCTTCCCTTTATTTCCCAACCCCCAAGGCCTATCAGACTTATTCTATAAGCAAAATAATATTTGAGAAGATTGAGAAAATTGGTGATGAAAGTGGTTTGCACAAGAAATAAACAAGACAGAAAAATATTAAAATTAAAAATATTTAAGTTGGATTTGTCCAGGCTATTAAATCACCCAAATTGACCTATTTTTACCTCATATTTATTTACAAGGTCTGCATAACTCTTCACTTTTGTGGATTAAAAATGCTTCACTGACTTTTGTGTTCTATTTAACAAAAAAACACAATCCATGCTGGCAGCCTGGTATACATGACCATTCCTACAATATTTCCTAGCAGCAATGACTTACATTTTGGTAATAATAATCTGCATTTTCACTGTTCTTTTCCTTTAAAATACAAAGTGTCCCAGGAATATTATTTAAACCCTTAAAGCAGCCATTTAAGTAAGCAAACCCAAATTATATTGGAATTATCAGGTTGGAAGGGATCTTTCGGGTTCATCTGGGCCTACTCAAGCAACATCAGCTTTGAAGTTACATCGGAGCCGAGGATGTGGCTGACCTTCATGATGCTCTGCTGACTCATGTTGGAGTTGTTGTCTGCTGGGACCTCCAGGAATTTTTCTGCAGAACTGCTTTGTAGGCAGTGGGTGACCCACCTGTCCTGCTGCATGAGCTTGTTCTATCTCAGGTTCAGGAATTTGCATTTGCCTGTGCTGAACTTCCAAAAGTTTCTGCCAGATTACTTCTCCAGCTTGTTGAGAGTCCTCTCAATGGCAGCTCTGCCCTCCAGCATATTAATTGCTCCCCTAATTAGGTACAATCTGTGAACTTGCTGAGGGTGCATTTCCTCCCATTGTCTAGGTGAATGAATGAATGAATGAATGAATGTCGGTGCCAGTATTGACTCCTGGTAGATACTACTAGAAACCACCCATCAGCTGGACTTTATCCAACTGATCACAACCCTTGGAGCCTGGTGGTATGGCCAGCGGTCCACTCACTCTGTAGTTCACTTCTCAGATCCATGTCTCAACAATTTGGCTGCAGGAATATCATGTAACAGGCCTTGTGGAAGTCAAGGTAAATAACCACTGCTCTTCCTTCACCTGCCATATCAGCCATCTCCTCAGAGCAAGCTCTCAGACTGTTCAGCCACAATTTGCCATTTGTGAATTCATGCTCCTTGTTCCCAATTGCATCCTTGTGCTTGGACGTGGTTTCCAGAAGGCTTTTCTCCAAAATCTTCCTGGCGACTGAAGGGAGGTTTATGAGCAGATAATTCCCCAGATCTGCCTTCCTGCTCATCTTGAAGATGCGTGTGACACTTGCCTTTTCCCAGCCCTCAGGAACCTCTCCTGATCTCTAGGAACCTTTTGAAGAAGATACAAAGCAGTCCTTGCAGTGACCTCAGCCACCTCCCTCCACATCCTTGCATCCGTCCTCTCTTGTCCCATGAACTTGTGCATATCCAGTTTGCTTATTTCATCACTAACTCGATCTTCCCAGATCCTGCCTGGGAGACCCAAGGACAGAACTTGCCAGTAAAACCAAAGTAAAGAAGATGCTGAGTTTCTCAGCCTTTTCTGTATGCTTTGTTACCAAGTCTGATGCCTCATTTCACAACTCCACATCTTCCTCATGCCTCCTTTTGCTGCTACCTTTAGAAGCCCTTCTTGTTGCCATTCCCATTCCTTATCACTTTCAAATCCAGCTGAACTCTGGCTTCCCTAATTCCCTGCCTGCATGGCAAGACAATGGTCTGCACTGATACCAGATACTTCTCCTTGGCCTCCCCTGCCCTCTCTTTTGGTACCGGAGCCCATGCTGGAGCTCCTTGACCATCCGTTGTGTCTGTGTGACTGCCTGGGCCATGGGCTGGACTGAGCCCAGGTCTGGAGAGGTTGTCTTCAGAAAGCAGCATCCTCTCCAGGTCCCCTTCCCCTTCAGGGCAATCTCCCATAGGAACTTGCCAAAACAACTCCCAGAATGAGCTATTGAACCCTCTATTTTCATTGGCTCTTATCCTTCTGAAAACTTCCCATTTTTTTGCCCAAAGTATTTGTTCATTTCAGACAAAATATCTGTAAGAAAGGAAGTTTAAGTGTAAAAAAAAATAAAAGAAATTAAAATGAAACTTTTTTTTCAATCAGAGAGAATGCATCTGAACTTTTACAAGGAGCCATAGTCACTAAATTGTGTTCACTGACTAAACTGAAATTAAAAGTAATGGAGTAGTGATGCTTAATGATTATTGACTATAAATGATGTAAATTATTTGTAATTTTAAATATTAATCTGTAAATAATGATCCATGTCTAAGTCTGACAATATGGCTGGAAAATAAAATCAAGAGAGATTGCAAAAAAACCTCTCCCAGTTCAGCACCTCACAAATTTTGCTTGCTACCTGTCAACATCTGTTTCACTTTTTAGTAGGTTTAGTCTTGCCTCCTTTGCAACTCACAGCACTGCCTAATTTAAAGATTCCATAATCATGTTTTTTAGTCCCAAATCATGAGCCTGTGAGATGTCCAATTACTGCTTCTTTCATTTCATTCACAAAAGACAAGGAAGAGGGAGAATACTGGTTTTTTTACTCCCACCTGTTATGCTAAGAGAAGCTGAATAAGTGTCTGACAGGTGAAAATAAAAATGATGAACCCCCAAATTAAAACAGTATTGGAATTAAATTCACATACGTTTGTGAGAGTTTGGGCAAGTTCCAGAAACTGACAGCATTTTGCTTTTTCTTTGACATGTAGAGTATGCTCAAAAAGCCTCTGTTAAAATGCCATGTAATTAACTGAGGATACAAGAGATAAAACGGTGAAGAGAACAACGAAGATAATTTGTCATCAGGATTTTCATTAAAAGAGCCAGTATTATAGGAATTATTTTCAGCCATGCTTTGCCCTGATTACTGCCTGTCAGATAGTATATGGGGACCGAACAGGATATTTGAATGGGGATCGTTTGCAGAATCTCATCTCATTAGCATTATGAAAGTAAGTGGTTTATCTACATTGACTGTAATTCATCACCTATATTTTAATATTCCAAAACCTGAATGTTTTGCTCTGATTTTAGCTTCTCCTAACATTACTATTTTCCCGTAAATGTTACATTGATAATAGCTTTTCCTGGCACCCATTGCATTCTCCATCATGGACAGGGGAGAAAGATCAATCTGCTTCAAAATCACAACAGCCACTAACTTGTTACTTTTTTCTCCCAAACCTTGTAGTTGTTCACTAAATAGTGTTATATCACACAGGCACACAAACATTATTGGCCACAAAAAAGAGAGAACCAAGTTTGATTTCAGACTCAGAATTGACCTACCACCTGCGCAGCATTTAGCCATGTTCTCATCCAGCCTTCACAGTTTTATTTTTTCAAAATGTTCCCCTTGTAAAGCAGACTAGATCGGAGTCTGCAACATATTTTAAAGTAATGACTAAACACTAATCCACTAACATGCTAAAGTGGCACTTGAGAATTTGGCAGTATCACTTTAAATAATCTCTTAGCCTACTGATGCCTCTCTCCGTATCCTGTGTTTCCACACATAGTTGATGAATAAAATTATTTTAATTAATCTTTGCCTGTACTTTACTTCACACCGTATTTCTTGCATGAAGAGCAAAGGATGCAAGATGCATGACTCACAGTAAGGAATCCTGTAATGCAACTTATGATCAAAATTTCAGTTTCTGTAACATTTTCCCATCGGGTTATCTAGAAGTATTTTTATAAAAAATTCCACCTTAAATCTGAGAGCACCGTTGTGGAATAAAGACTGTATTACAGAAATTACCTTGGTCACTTTTGGCCAAAGCAATGCGGGAGTTCAATGTCATCCCATAGGGCGCAGGGAGGAGGTAGCAGATGGAGAAATCAACTTCCCCCTTCCAGCATACAGGAGATATGCGTCATTAATGAGGAACAACAAGCTGCAATATTGTGCAGTGCCTTATAAAAGCATATTAAGTGAACACAGAGGTAATTGGATGTTGCCTTGAGTTCTTTTTGCTCATTGGCAGGAACCTATGATTTGTTCTCTGCAAAAACTTGATGGAATAATGTCTGTGCTGCACACAGCTGCCTATAAGGCATGTAGGCAAAGTACCTTTTATGGCTTAAAAATTATTAAGGGATCAAGATCCACCTAGCTCCTTGAGTTGAAAAGTATCTAAAACCAAAGGACTAAGCTTTTGATTCTTCCTCTTTCAGTGGGGAAAATGAACGTGGGGGTTGGCCCGATCCTTAAGCAGTTTGGGTTTTTTTTTTAATTAAAAAAAGGAGCAGTGTCTAGTATTGTGCTTTAAAAGTTGTGTTGGTTCACTGATTTTCTATCAGTTCTCAGCTTTCCTAAGACCTGTCCCAATATGCTACAGGTATCGGGTTCAAACCTGCTTTGCTTGCACCTTCTGTCATAATCACATTATGAGATGACACATACATTCATTTGGCTGTAAGGCAATGCTTATAGAAGCCAAGTTAAGAAGATGACTCAGTTGCCTTATTTAGACAAAAAATTCTTCTGAGGATCTGGCACATTAAGCCATTCAGTAAATAACAAAACGTGCCATCTCTTTTTCTTCTCTGTTCTCATTTTTCTATTCCGAGTTTACTGGTCCTTCTATCACTGCATGTTTCCCTTCTCCCAGTCTGCTGATCTTTGCTACTCCTATACTAGCTTTTCCTCCTGTTCCTCTTCACTCTTCCCATACTCTCTCCTATCCTACTTCTACATAACACTGCCAGTCATTCCCAGTTTCTCTTTTTATTCACATCCCGCCTCCTTCTACTTATGCTGGTCCTTTTCATGGAGCATACATACGTGGCAGGAAACCAACAGCATTCTCATTTTCTAGTACTTCATGTAGGGAAAATCTGTGCCATAACGTAGAATCTGAACCCAGTCTACCACCATGCCCCATTCACCAGGTGCCCCAGAAGCAAAGGGCCACCATTTCTTTGAATGTCCTGCAGCCTACAGAGTTATTCCAGCCAAGAACAGGTCCTGTAAGTGACACGTGTGACAGACTCTCCACGGTAAACAGTAGGGCTTGCTCTTCCCTGAATCTTTTCTAGGCTGCTGGGTGTGTAAAACAAGCTATGTTGGGTCAAACTTCACAAAAAGTGCTTTTCCCCTCCTCTCCCAGTGCTAGATTTGCCTTTTAAATTATTAAAGCTACTCATCAGAGTTCGTTCTACTGGGCAAGGCCTGAGGCTTCTGAATACAATGATATCACAGGCATGAAAGCATTTCTTTTCTGCCACAAATGGAGCCATAGAATGGAACCTAAAATAAAAAGTAGAAAATCTAGAGACAGAACATTACATTTTTCTCTTTGATTTTTCTTCCTTAGATGTAAAACCCATTAAATAGGCCAGCATGTAGGCAACCTCTCATTTAACTAGAATTATGGCAATTGCATCCACTCCACATGGAAACATAGCGAATAGTAATGGCTAATTATTTCAACGGACTTTTTTCCAATCAATATTTATAACTCCCAGATATTGATTATAACCCTTATCTTTAAAAATAACAACAATTATTGCTGAAAGACTGAGCAGTTGCTCATAGTAGAAAACATACACGTTGGAAGAGCGGAATTATTCAAAATTATATGCATTCTGCAACACAGAAAATCTATTAGCACACACAAATTAATAAGCTACTTTGTGTTTCCAGTCAGAGCACCGTGATAATCTGTGACTGGTAATCTAGAGCACAAATAAAGCTATGAATTGCTATACTAAAATGCCACCATTGATATTCCTGCATTTACTGTGTCTTGCATAAATGAACTAGTCCAAGAGGAAGGTGGTTGGATGATGCTTACTTACTTTTAGATATTATCGCTTATGTACCAACTATAAGCAGTTGTCACATGGCCTATACAAGGACACTAATTTCTGTGCCTAACTCTTTCTGCTTAGTTGGCTCTAAAATTTTAGGTAACATCTGACACAGGAACTTACGTGGAAATTAGGCAACCTGAATATGACCTTCTCTTCTCAACCCATTATCTCAGCCTTTCCTCAAGGCCAAGCAATGGGATAGGATAATCCAGCTGCTAAGCATGTCCGAAAGTATGTCTAATGCATAAAGAACGGTGAGCAGGACTTCCTCCAAGTTCATCTCCCATTTTCAATATAGCCACACTAGTTCTGCATGCAGGGCAACACGATGGCTGCAGGGACATAACTTGCTGAAATTACCTTAATTACGCTTTCTCTCACCTTTCTTTATGGACACTGCTGGTATCAGTCAAAGACGACTCTTTGAAATCCCATCTTTGGAAAAGACACAGAGAAGGAATTCCATAGCACATTTCTGGAACAAATCTGTCTTGTTAGACTCTGGGTTGTAAGAAATCTGGAGCAATTTCTGCTCACTATGTAAAATTAGGGCAATAGAAACATGATTGTTAACAATGTGACAAAATACACTTAAAGCTCTGGGAATTAATGAAAAACACTAGTTTCTTAGTGCAATGCTGCCTTCAAACAAGTTCATGAGTACCACAAAGTAGGAACCGGTGATGTAAACAAAATGTGGTTCTGGTGCACCTGGATGTAATTCTGCCCTTGCTGCCTCTGTGCTGACAGACTTCTCAGCCTCTAAAGTCATCTGTGCCACAGGGAGGCTTTGTTCATCCCGTGAAAACCTGGGGGTAATTTGAAGGGGTTTTCCTTATTTTTTTTCCCCCCCCTTCTTCTGGCAATATATGCAATTCCCAGGAATTAGAGTGCATGAGCTAGAGGAATAGTGACGTGCTTTTCTAGAAATCTTATGATGATCAGGATAGGAAACTCACACAGTTGTGGTCTCCCCTTTCACAGCAGGAATGTGAGGAAACTACAAAATATTGCAATATACACCAATATCACTGTGAGTAGAATTTGACCCAAGGGACTTCTTTTTTTTTTAACTGAAAAATCAACAAATGTCAAACAATTATAATACAAGTAACTTTTCCCTCCACAGCCTGTAATGAAATTGTGCTTTAGATGCAAGACAAATGCAAGCCATATTTTAGCCACTTTTTAGAGTTAGCAAAAAGCAAGGTTCTATAAAATTATCCATTGTCACCATGGCATAACCTGAACTTTTAATTTTTCTGTCTTCTAGATACATTTCAGTTATTCTTTTATTTAATTATTTATTTTACTTGCCATTCTTGCCTGTCCACATTCTCTGGATAGGGTTGAATTTAAAAACATCTCTGTTTTGGCTTACAACAGAAGTCCCATAAACGCCTATAAGCTTCTTAGCATGAAATATTAGTCTTTTAAAACATATACTGATGCTTTGAACCATCACAGAAGTGATTGTGAAGGTGTTTGGAGCTCGTCTGAACCTGAGCTACCCAGTCTGGGTCCTTCTGCTTTACCCATTCAGAGGGAAGTGCAGTTAAGTAATAAAGATAATGGATTTATAGTACTTACTACATACGTGTGTGTGTATGTCTGTACATATATCCACGTACATACACTCACTACACATACATATGCACTCTATATGCATATATTATATGTGTGAGCATCATTTTATTATGATTAACTTACTGATTAACTAATTTGATCACACTTTCTTTTTTGACTTGAATCTGAGATATATCCATTCTGTTAATAGTCTATAGTGAGCCGTAACTTTTCGTTCTCTCAGAAAGAAGGAAAGATAATTCAGAATTATCTTATTCTGAAGAATCCTTATTTCACTTGACATTGCTCATTTCGAGTGAAAAAGTAAATCCTCGAGGCTTGTACCTATGCTTGGTACAGTAATGATGAGAATGAAAAGAACAGCAGTTTTCTCTAAGTTTCAGAGTCAATTCAGGCTGATAACATCTGAAATTGGGAAGGCAGAACTGACGTGTAAAGCCAGTGTACAGCAATCAGAAAAGATCACCCTGTGTCTGACTTTAAAAAAGGTACGCAAAGCCCATGCTGCCTATGGCAGGCGATATCCATTGTCTGGATGGTGAAAATAATACAGTCCTTCTCCTTCAAGAAAGCAAAGCTGCACACGCCACCACCCCCTGACTCTGAAGGGAGACAAAAGCAAGGGATTGATCTGTATAAAGGAAGGAGGAAAACCACTTGCTGGGAATTTGCAGAAATACACACGCCTGTTGCCTGACACAAGGAAGAAGAAAGGGTGATGAATGCATAAACGCACACACATTCTTCTAGTGGCAGCGCGACCCACAGCCAAGAGAAAACAACCATCTTCAGAGAAACAAAGTGGAAAGAGTTGGAAAGTAAAATAAAGCCAGCCAATCCAATGCAATAAAAGCTGAGGCAGATTTTTAAAGGACTTCAGCACCCACGGGGTAAGGGTTCTCTCCTGTTAACAGGTCTTCCAAACTCCTAGAAAAAGTGGGGGATAGGAGAGGACAAGAGAACGGTTTTGAAAGCTTATTGAGGGTGCTGGTGGACTCCTTTACACTGCACCCTAATGCAGTGTCTCAGCCTTTGCACTGCGTCCCTGATCACATGTGTTTTGGTGTGTCATGTTCAGTATTTATGTAATTCACCAAACTCTCTGGACAATTCAGAAGGAACTTTCCTACCTGATATCCATGCGTATTTTGTGAGTATGTGTGGAGAACCAGAGATGATTTGTTTCACTGTGTTCATAGGTTCACAGAACAAGAGTTTTGGGATAGACGCTCTTGTTATTGTACAATGACACATGAAGCACTTCGTAGAGCGATGCAGCTTACTGTAGATTTAGGGGTGGCAATTAATGGAATCCAGCCCTGGGCGCTGTGAACGCTCAGCTGGGTTGCTGTGATGCCGACCTGAGCACCAGCACACAGGCTGGGCTGAGCAATGTGCTCAGCTGGCTGGGTTCCTCCAAGTGGAGCGTGAGCCCATAAATCTCAGCAGAGAAGATGTGCTCAGCGGGGAATTCAGCGGCTGACAAACAGCTGCATGGAAACACCCCTCGGAATGGGGAGTGCATCTATGCAGAGCAGTGTGTGGGCACAGCAGGGTAAACCCAGCGTCATCTCCTGCCACGGGCCATATTAAGAGCTGTGTTGGAATCCTTTGCTCCAGGAACACCTACTAAAAATTTGTCATGGTTTGGGCCAGACTGGCCACTGAAATTAACATCCCAGTTCAAAATATATATAAGCGAATGTTACAAAGAGGTGCGCTCTTAAAACATTAATGCAGGGTGGGTTTTTCAGTACAATGCCTTGGCATTTCATAATGATAATAATTGTGACTGCCTTCCCAAAAGACGAATAGCAATACATGCAAATAAGTGGTCTTGCTAAAGGTGCAGTGATCATGAAGAAAAGAAAACATAAAATAGAGACACATAACAACTGCTTGGGGTGTTTCCTGGCCTAAATTGCAGCTCTCTTCATGTCTAATATCCTGGATGCAGAAGACAGTTAAGGAATATCTAATATCCTCAATGCAGAAGACAGTTAATGACAATCATAAAATATAAAACTGAAATGACTATTCAATTCCTATTCTCTGGCAGAAATTGTGATCTTGGTTATTACTGGCCTTTCATGCTTCAATAAAAGTCTTTAAAATATCACCTCTGATTTGACTGATATGCTTTTGAAATAGTTTCCTGAATCAGAATACCTCCACTGCCAGTGTACTACAGAGTTCCCTTCAGAGTTCCTGGCTTTTGTATTAACAAGTTTTCTTTCTTAATGTTTTCTTCTCTCCTGTTGTCAAGGTTTGAAAATGCTACTCTATGCATGTGTGTAGGGGCACAGGTTCCTTTCAGTGATTTGATTCAAGCTCCCTTATTTAAGAAAACAAACACTGGGATTAATTAATTCTCATATGTGATTTCCAAGCTGAGAAATTACATTTCTTCCCCTATATCTCTTGTTAATTCTACTAGGTTATTGTCATCCACTGGTAAAGAATTTAAACAGTAATTTTGTTGATGATACACTTTGCTGCAGAGAATGGATCTTCCTTTCTCATTGTGACAATAGTGCTGCCATCCTTTTGCCGTACGTACATGGTAAGGCAGACAATCCACTTGGACATTGCAGCAACAAGTTTCTGGCTCCAGAGGACAAAAAGCGACTAATCACTCCTGTTCAGCATCTGGGTTCCTCCTCAGGTGTCCAGGCCATGTTATCTTCTCCATATACTTAATTTTTCTTCTGGAGGAACCATCAGGGACTTCCTAGTAAATTACCAAACTGAACTCTTCAAACTCCTCAGGCGCTTCCATAGCTGGGATTATGGAGCATTAGTTATCTGCTTGCAGGTTAAGCTCCGTGAGCTGCTGAGATCACCTCCTAATTAACTCTTATATTTCTAACTGGTTGACTTAGAGACTACATTGTAGTCTAAAACAAACTTTTGTCTCCTGTGTAGCAGAGATTTGACACATCCTCATTGATCTCTATTTACTTAAATAAATTAACAACCAATTAATGTGAAGTGAAATAAAACCAGCCTCAAAACGGTAGCATAGGCCAGCTTTAGTTTTTAGAAGGGGAGAAAAGGTGAATGAATGTTTAGATATCAGTGTGAATATAACCAATTTGCATATGAGTTTACATATCACTGCATGCTTGGCGTCACACCTGAATGCAAGTCTCCTGGACACAGCCATGCTATAGCCACTTCTGCTGCCTTTCGCATGTTTAAAGTACTTAAGTGCAAACACTCATCCTGCACAGAATATTATGCTGGTATGACATTACTCCTCCCTGTTTTCCACACCCTGCCTAATAGCTGTGCCAGCGGAAGGGGTCGTGTGAGCATTCTCTGAAATGCTCAAGGCAAAAGGAGCCAGTTTATTTTTAAGTGGTGTGAAGTGTGGATGTGGCCTAGCCTGGCCGAGTTTGCAAGTTGCAGGCTAAGGAGCAATCGCTGGAGCCACTCTGGTAGCAACACCGCAGGGGCAGCACTGCCAGCTGGTGAGCAGCAGTGGCAGGAGAAAGCAGGCACATCTTTAAGCAGAACAGCTGGAGCCTAGAAGATGCCACCCCTCTGCAGCTGTAGAACTTCTGCCTCAGTGTCCCTTAAGCGTGGGAAAGACCACCCCCAAAATAAAACAGATGTGACAGGGGAAGATTCTGTTAGGAGCTGTAAAAAAAATGTTACAATATGTTACTTCTGTCCACTTGATATAAGCTATACTTGAAAAAACAACCACCACCACCCAGCTTCAGTAAGTCAGAAACTTTTGTAAGTACAGAAAGCAAAATTTTCTTATACCCAATCCTCAAACAAGCAAACTACACTTTTCTGTGTTGTGAGTGCACCAACTTAGACTTTTTCCTAGCTTTTGGCATTAAATAACCCTCCGAACTCATGAAATATTCAAATACCAAAAGCTAAATCTATCCCTAAATTGTTCCTGTACCAGCAAAAAAGTTTTCAGCAAAGATCTGGTTTAGAGAAAACATCATTATTAGTACTTAACCTTAAGCATGTTTATGTAGAGCTTATAGGCTAAAGCATCAAGCAAATAGCACGTCTTAAAATCCACTGGTAGTTTGATAGACACTTTTTTCTGACTGAAGCAGTTCCTGTCCTTGCGATGCATGTTCAGTTGCACCACATCAATGATTTGGGGGCTACACTGCAAACCAGATGAGCACATTGCTCTGCTTTATACAGGACTTTGAGAAAAAGAGAAAGGAGATGGGCAATTTTCCAGGGTTGCTAACCCAGGTCGGTGTTTGGTCCTACAAAAAACTATACCAGCACAATGGGAAGAAAAGAGGCAGAGACGTGTGGTAGGTTGTGGACAGCGATGGGAGCTACTTAAAGTCAACTTTGCCACCAAGAAAAACACCCGTGGAAGTCTAAATTGGTGTTAGGCATGAGTTCTGCACCCCACCCAGAACTGTCAACTAGCATTTAATAATTTATATTAATGCTAGTATACACATAAATTTAAAAATGCTACGTTAAACATTAAACATAATAAATAATAATATTATAAACCTTGATTTAATAGTCCTTTAAAACTGCAATCAAATAAAACTAAAATTCATGTATGCATTATGTATTTGTATTTTAACACCTTTGAAGATCTTCATCTAAAAATATAGCATGAATCCAGGAAAACCATCACTTATGATTCAATGTGATTGGTCTGCTGCATTTGGAAGGAACTGTGGGATGGCGTCATAGATGTGTATTTTCCTCTCGTTCTATTAGATACACAATAAAGCTTTCAGAATATTTTAAAGTGTCATCACAAAAACTCTATAGGAAGCAAAAAAACCCCTAAAAATCACAGAATTCTACTTTCTAAAGGCTGCCTCCAACCCCAGACATAACCATTAGCATAGAAATGGCACTTATCTTACAGATACGGAATATGGATTTCAAGCAACAGCTGCCAAAACACACATTTAATGAAACTAAAGTAACGGAGTGCTGGTGAATATCAGCTAGTAAACTTCTCAGGATTACTCATGCAAGACATCATCCTTTTGTGTAAATACACAAACACACAGTGGCAGCCAAAAGCCATGTTAGTCTAACATTGAATTAAAGGCAATTTTAACTTCTGGACTTCATATCAATGTTGAGAGTGGCTCTCCCCTCTCTTGGTGCTATGCCAGAGCTTGGAGCAGAGGGCTGGGTTAGGAGCGCTTGGAGTTTCCTAGGCTACACCACAGCTTGGGTTTGTATATTCAAAATATATGGCACCACTTCTAAGAGTGTGTGTGGCATATTAGGGCATAAAGGTCAGGAGAGGAACTGAGAGTGATTGCCTCAAGAGCCAGCCTCCCCCAAAAGTGACGCGATGTCGTGAGAAACGATGTTCTAAATGATGGTTGCATTTCATGTGCCTACTGCAGGGGTAGCTATTGTGGCTGCAAAGCTTTAAGTGTGACTGTTTACAGACACTCAAGTCTGACCTAGAGACAGACTTACATGCTTGAAACTTGCCTGCTTCTCCCACCTATTCTGCTTATCAGAAGAAAAGACAATGCCCCTCCCCTACAAACCCACCTCTCTGACCTCACATGCGTTTAGAATTAAAAACAGCAGTTTGAAGCCAAGAAAAATCTGTTTGCACATAAAAGGAAAAATTACATACAAATTTATTCAAAACATTGAATTATACGTGAATATTATAAAACTATGAATTTTAATTAAATTTGTACCTCTTACTATTTTCCAGAGCAAAACATAAATCATCTGAGTGGTGAATCTTTAATTCTTTAAGCAAAGCTGTAGGACTGGATCTTTGGGTCTCAGCTTTAATCAGAGAAACATTAAATTCTGCGAGGGTTAAAAGCTATATGAAGCTGCTGTTACATTGCACAACTACTAATCTGGCTTGACTTTAAAAAGAAGTGTTTGGAAGCACAGGTGCAACAAACTGAGATACTGTCTTTTATCACTCAGTGGGCAGTACTGAAGAGTAGCACAGAAAATGGGACGTGTTCCAGTCAACTGCAGAGAAGCTGCTGTACTCATTTTATAGATTAATAAGACATTTGGACAAAGATTTTAACAACAGAAGTGATAACTGAAACAGTTTCAGGCAGTATTATCTATGAGAATACATTGTAGAAGTCTTTTTATCTTTTGTTTTATCAAATAACAGTTTAACAAAGAAGTTTTGTAATTGTTCATTTTGTTCCCAAGTATTTGATGACAAGCACAGCTCCAGAAGATGTCTCTTACTATCTTTCTGGACTCTGATTTCTCATGCAGAATGAGTGTATCGATGTTTTAATATTAAATGGTTTACTCACAGCACTCTCATTCAGATTCACATGATAGTTTTCCTCCTTCATAAAAAGGTATTTTTGGCTACATGGCTGAAAAGCCAGTCCACAAAGTTGCCTTCCGAATGCAGCAGCTGAGCGCAACACACGATCCCAGAGTTATCCCTCTCGAAACGCTCAGCGGAACGCATGGGAAACACTCCGCACCTCGTTCTGAGCATAATGGGAAACGCCATCCACGCCAGCAAGGCTGGAAAAACCTTTTTGCTGATTGGCTGCTCATCCCAAATTGCCTGGCAGAGGTTCGAAATATGCAATGCAGGGAAGTGATATTCTGTGGCATTCATTCAATTTACCTGCACTACACTCCAGGGAGCCATGCTATTAAACAACAGCTCCAGCGGGTCAATAAAGTTAACTTAATTAAATTTCTTTCCCTCCCACTCTTCCAACTAGCAAGATTTAGGGCACAGGGACACAGCGCTGCTTGTAAATAAAAGGATGATTTAGCTAATCATTTGCTGAAGAAAGACATATTTTTGTCAATAATTTTATACGCAAAGCAGAGAGCTAGTCTAAATTAAAACCATCATATAGGGTAAGAGAAAAGACAATACCTACTAATGAGCAGCCATTAATATTTTTCAGGCAGTGTCAATTAAATCTACTACTCAAAGGTTAAGTCTCAGAGATTGCACTTTTTGCTCCATAAAACTGAAATTATAATTGCTTGAGTGTAATGTTATAAAACATACTATCATTATTACAAGCATAATGAATACACATTCTTAATTTGCTGGGGACTGATCTAGTCCCTTTCTGGTCATTTTGATATGCACACTCTTACTGCTTTACAAGCATCACGTTTTAGGAGTCTCTAGTCTGTCCTTTTCTGTAGCAGTACACAGAAAATACCACCAGTAACTTAGGATAACAAACATTACAGTTAAGCTAATGATTACAGATTATTGCAAATCCTCAGTCTCAAACCTCTGAGGCTGCTTGTCTATTTGCAGCTAGATGTTTTGAAAAGCTACAATTAAACTGATGTAGCTGTTTTGCAAAATGATATTTAGGTGTTCTTACTAGTTTTTCCTCAGAGACTCTACGACTCGCTCATTCAGAATACAGACCTGAGCTTTCGCAGGAGCTGCCCTGATGTTAAATGCGCACCCCCTGCTCTGTCTCTTGAGCGTTTCCAGCTTTGCCCCAAATCTCCCTTTGCAGACACTGAGCAAAAGCATTCCAAGCACTGGCAGCCGCTCTCCTTTGCGCCGTTTATTATCTATCCCCTCTGAGCTTCTACCTGCAAGTAAACGGGTCTTTTTTTGTTTCTTTTCTTCAAATGTCTTTACTGTTTCCTATGGATAGCAAGATCTTGGAGCTGGTCTGAGTTGTTACAAGCAAGTGAAGAGAGAAGGATGCTTTTAAAGGCACGTAGGCAGAGTTCAATTTAGTTCATAAAGTATGAAAATACGCTATGGGGCAGAAGAAGGTCCCTTTATGTCCTCATAGCCAGTTTTTGCAGTACAGGTGGTGTCTTCATAAACCTGTCTGCCACGGGGTCTGAGACTGTCCTTTCCTCCTAGAGCTCAAATCCTCCTCCAGTGCTGGGTTTGCTGCTCTTTGCTCTACTCTGACTCCATCCATCCAGTGCAAATCAGGGTCTCTGATCCCAAACCAGTGAAATCACCGAGCCGAGTAGCCTTACAATACAGTCCTTTCTCTGCTTTTCATACCGGTTATTTCGTCTCTTATTTCTTCACAGCACAAGCTGCAACGGCAACAGACTTTCCGCACGTCCTCTCCCAGTATTACAGAAAGAAGCCCAGGGAGAGCATTACTCACATGGATTCAAATGACACTCCATAAGGACTCCCACTGAAAACATTACGACAAAACTAAGATTAAACATATTATTTACTGTGATTAGGAGTGTCAGGATTCAGTTGGAATGAACAGCCATTTGACTGCTTCATATGCCAGGATATGTTAATTCATCAACGCCTTGTCAAAGTTGAGAGTCCGCAATGAAAAATGCATGTACAAATATGAACATTAAATAACTAGGCCAAGAAATTTAATATAAAACTAAAAATCACCTCTCTAGGGAACTACTTGTCAAAGAGACCAAGCTAATTTAAATTAATGGCACAAGGCAATGAAAAGGCGGTCAAGATGCCGAGCACTGTAGGGTCAGAGCCAGGAGGTCTGGTGGGATTGCCCGTCCCTCTCCTCGCACAACTTCTGCCGCACCCAGCGGTGATGCAGTTGACCTCCAGGAGGGGAGGGTGATACTCAGCTGCTCCCGGTGCACCTTCCTGCTGACGCATCCCCACCTCAGAGAAAGAGAGCTCTATTCACAGCATCCAGGAGCGCCATAAGGGGAGGGAGGATTCTCTTGTAGGACAACAGTGACCTTTTGGCTAGGACTGAAAACACTGAATAAGACCCTTCTGGAAGTAGAAGGGCAAAGAAAAGGGAAGTTTCTATTATAAAACAAATATCATTGAAATGGAAATCTTATCTTTTTTAAACCAGTTTAACTCCATATGGCAGCATAAAATAATTCCATGTCGTAGTCATTATCTTCACATACTTTCTTTTCCTTTTTTCCCCTCAATTCCCCAAGCCTGATGAAGCTGATAGGCCAGGAGACAGATGCTCTGCACTTTTATTGTGATATATAAATATCAGTGAATAATAACAAAACTACAACCATAAGCCAAAAAAAAAAAAAGGAGAAAAAAATTTGGAAGACAGTTTTTGTTTTCTTAGGATAATTAAATGGCTTTGTTCCTTCCTAATGAACTGTACTTCTGGCTCTTTGCTCATTTGTACCCTGACAAGACAGGCAAAGAATGTGTCTCTATCTGCCTAATAAGTGTTGTTATCTTTTAACTGGTTATTAGTTCTACAATACAAAAATAATATTCATGTTGAGCTACATAGGACTGCATTTAGCCAAACCTGATCTTAAGCTGGAGTGGGTCTGCCCTGTCATATCAGAATGGGAGAATCATAATTTGGAAGTGGCACTCCTCCTTAAAAAGACACTAAACACTTGCTCTCTGCCCCAAATTCTTTGGGTTGTCAGGAATTTGCAGCTCTTTGCCAGAGCCCCAGGAGGAGCTGGAGGCAGGGTGTCACAGACATATACCATAGCCCCAGGGATCCCAGCTGCAGCGACATCAATTTCTTCTATTTTTAATGTTGTGGTTGATGCAGTGCCAGCCTGTCTACCTTTAGGCACTTAAACAAAGGTCCTAATTCAGGAGAATAGTTGCCTTTGGCTGACAATGGAGAGAAGCAGACACCTCTGAAGGTCCACTCAGACCTTAAATGGACTAAGGTCCCTCAAGGTCTTATCCTCCCAGTACTCCTTCTCTATGTTAACTGAAAGAGCCTGAGGTGATGGTAAACCTAAATTTAGGACCCTCAGTTAGATGCCAGAAGTTAGGCAGATGTGGGTCCATGGGATCTCTGAGGAACGAGAGAGACTGTGAAGATGAGAGCAGGGGTTATGGAGCCCAACAACCCAGCAGGACCTGCCCACTCGTCTCCTCCTGTCACCCTGAGCTCCCCATTGCAGGGATCCTTGTGCAACTGCAGCTCAGGCTGTTCCACTTGCCCTGGCTGGCAGGTACGGGGAGTGCTTCATCCCCTGCATCCAGGTACTACCTGGCCACAGCAGAAATGCCCCCCTGGATCTGGCCTGGGGCCACAGACACATTTCTGGGGAGGAAGGCAGAGCTGCAAAGAGCTTCCCAACGCTGCAGGGGACAAGGTGCCGCCCGCAGGTTGAGCATCGGCGCGAGTGGCAAAGACAGGCCATATCTGCTGTGGCACAAAGTCTCTGGGGGGAAAGGTAACCCCTGAATACAATTTTAGACACACCTGAACTGGGGTGAATTTCTGCCTTTTGGTGTCCAGTGCCACTAGTATTTCTTGCCTGATTAGACGCTCTCTAAAGCTGAATTCCTCATTCAGCTCTCCCCTCTGCTGTCCCCCCAATCAGGCAACCATGACCCTTCATTTTCACTCTTGCATTCACCTGCAAAACTCAGAATTAGCAAAGACAGGTGTCACAGGTGCTCAGCATCTCCCACAGCCAAGATCTTTATTTGTTATACCTGTCAGCCTGGTCAATGAGTGCTCTGTCTCACTGTGGGCAAGCATATTCCTTCCTGCCAGCTTCAAAAGCATATCTGTCTATTCAGCAACGCTCTACATCCAGCAACTGCCATGCTGTGGGGAAAGAAGATTGTGATCAGCACCATTTGTCTACATAATTGCACTTGTTACTGGACAATTGTTGGGTCAGAGGCTGACATTTCTTATTTATACTCTTTCCACTTCCATCTGAATTTTCGCATGCCTTTTCCCATAACAAAGATTGTGATGCCATTTGGCTTCATACTGCAGAAAGTCTGCTAGAAATCAGAGAAAAAAATATCCGAAAGTAAATCCATTACACTCTATTGAACAGAATTTTACATTAAGGAGCTGGAGAGGTGCCTCAGATTCAAGGTGCATTTCTAGGAAAAAAGAAAGACCACGTCCCTATTTAGCTGTTTTTTTCTTCATATTGCATAAATTCTATTTCTAGGAAAATATATTGAATTCTGCTAATGGTATATATTATAGAATTATATATAGAATTATATATATGAAAGATGAAGTTCTACACATTTTCAAGCTTTCCATTAGACCTTTACCAACAACACTACCAAACACAACTCAAATATAGTTGCCTGGATGTTACCTTGTATTTAAAAACTGAAACAAAGATTATATGCCCCCCTTATATCTCTGTGTCTGTATAATATGGTTCTGAAATTCCCTAAATGAGAAAAAAATATTTGTTTTCTTTATGATAAAAATTGTCTTTATTTTAAGAAAGATAATGCATAGTATTTTGCCTTTTTGTTATGCTTATTACATAAATCAATCAACATCTAAGTGTAACACACTTGTTGCCTTAGGCAAGCCACTATTCCACTTCTTTAACACCTCAAAGGTTTCCAAATAATCATGCAAAGTAGAACTGCTTGCTTCATTTTACATTGTCCAGCAGGCAGTCTGGACATAGATTTTTTAATACAAGAATGGATTTTGCTCAAACTGTTTTTTTAACTAGATGCATTTTTTTCTGATTAAATACATATTTTTATTTAAAAATTGGATCATTTAAAATATAACATGAAATTTTAACAAGGTACTGCCAAACTTCTTAAAATCCATAACTTGATTTACATTAAATAACATGCAGTATTCAAGTATTACATATCTGTTGATAAAGGTTTGCTGACCGTCAAACCACTGAGCTGTGAGAATTTGACTGGAGAAAATGGTCTCTGACAAAGTGTTCAGTCCACGTTTGATGGCCGTAGCTTCCTCTGCAGGTGCAGAGAAGGTATTTTCTTCACTTTATTCAGGTTAGCTCTGTTCAATATCTAGTTCATGCAAAGCTATCTCTTGAGACCTGAGAAAGGCAGAGAATTTTACTTTCTATTGTGGGGAAAAGCTCCATGGCAGAGGCTGAAATCTGCCAAATCTAAAATCTTGCAGGATGCAGTAAACAGAAAGAAACACACAGTTCTGTTTACTCAGTACAAAGAATGATTAATTTGACAAATAAATCAGCTTAATATAAGTAATAAATAAAACAAATGTGAAATGTCATTCATTGCTTTCTAAGGTAAGAAAAAGTGAAAATCAGGAATGAGAATAAATATATTAGGAGCTTTTATATAATTCCTTAAAGGCAACTTAATATAGCTTCACCTTTACAAACAACGAGGTATCTTATGTAAACAAAATAGCAGTTAAAATAATCTGGAGTCTTATATTCTCACAACAGTGGGACAGAACTGATTACAGTGATCAAGAACTTTTCTCACATCACCATTTTGACCATGGGAATTATGCTGCCAGTCCAGAATACTGTTAGCAAGAAGAATATGATGTTAAAGGAAATTACCCACTCGTATTTGAGTAATAATGTACTTCCCAGTCTAGATTATCACATAATTGATGTCACCCACTGTAATATTTATTACTACACCGTGGCAGAAAACAAAAATAATTCAAATGATACTAACCGAGAGGAACCCACCCTTTTCCAAGAAACTAATTAAAAAGTAAATGCACGAAAGAAAGGCAGAGTGATGATCTCAATTATATTCCTTGCTTGCTTTTTCCCATGGTAATGCCATTGAATCACCTCTCAGCTTCTTTTAAAAAAGCCAAAGCAGACTGAGCTCTTCAAATCCGTTGCAGACATTTTCTTCAGTGTACTAATGATTTCTGTGGCCTTCTCCTGACCCTCTCTGTTTTTTTCAACACTCTTTCTTAAAGCAGGGGCACCAAAACCCAGCCTTCTAACATCAGTCTCACTAAAGCCAGGCTCACGACCAAAGCAACGACCCCCCCCTTCTATGTAGTCAATTTTCTCACTGGAGCTGCTTATCTGATGTGATTCCTGAAATATTTCCCTCAAAGGTTAGGACTCCTTAGAACACAATTCCTCTTTCTCTCAATGAAGCTAGTATTCTTCAGCCTTAAATTCAGTATTTTGCTTTATCTAGATGGACTGAGGTTACCAAGCAACCCAGGTTGCTTGCTATAGCTACTGGCCTGGACTATTTGTATCGTTTGCAAATTTCATTGACAGTGATATCCTGTTAGCTTCCAGGTTGTCGGAAAATGTATGTCTGATTGTGAACCTTGTTGAAACCCACCACAAACACCTTCGCTCGATTACAACTCCTTATGCCAAGTAATTTCTGTGGATGTGCTAGTTTAGCCTGTGCTCTATTGACATGGTGTAGGGTTAATTTTTTATCAGAACATTGAATAGATGGAAGTAAACTCTAATAATTTGCCTGGGAATATTGTAGACCCAAGGTAGTTGAAAGGTACCGTAAGCAGAGGTGAGGGACTTGGGTTCCAACACTACTTAGTAGAAGCGGGAATTGACCCTGTGACTATTACAATTCTGTACTACAAAATAAAAGAACATATGACCACTACTACTTCTAATTATGCTGTGAACTTGCCTATCCTTCTCCCTTGCTTTTGCAACATCTGCCTCAAAATAAAATGTTGTTAATTAAAATGGACTCTCCATACCCATCTCAGAATGAAACCCACCCTCCCTTTTCCCCATTCAGATTGACTAAGTATTTATAATTTATTTCCTGGGTTCATGAAGTGATAAATCAGGTTTGTGCACAGTTCTGATGCGCTTAATGCCACAGAGATCGAGTAATTTGATTATTAGGCTTGAATTCCTGTGTCAGCCTCAGCTTCCTTATGGTCTGCTTTTCACAGTAAACAGAGCTTCAGAGCAGCATCTTAGAAACAAACCCAAGAAGAATTGAAGGTGTTGGCTCTAGCCTGTCTTTCCTCTCAGTGAAATCCACGTGAATGGTCAATTAAGTAGATGTGGAAGCTTGTATTGTTATACACATCTCTGACACGCTATGGTCCAGACAGGAAAGTGAACCACAAAAAAGTGCAGATAATTAGAAGAGAGATCACTTAGTAACAAGTGATGTATTCAGACCCTGTGTTCCTTTCAGACCCCAAATAAGCCCCAAAAGTTTGGCTACGTGCTTATAACCAAAATGCCTGAAAAGCACTAATTTAGATGTAGCGTTACCAAACTCCTGACGTAGAATAAGTCTGAGACTAAACAGATCGACCTTTCAAAGAGTAAGACAGGCAGAAGGACCACAGGAGACTGAATGGGCAAAGGAGGCATATGAAGACAGTTCTTGTATCTATGTGAATCCTGACAAACTTTAGGATCACATTTACTACAATGAGTAACCTCTGGAGGCTCCCAAGAAGAAAAAGAAGAGCCCAACTGCAAATGGATAAACATTTCCTGATCCTGATGCCACACAATTTTAGTGACAGAAAAGAAGCTTTAACCATTTAACCTTTTACCAGGAAAAAGCCTCAAAACGTTCAGAGATATGACCACAGTCCCACTGGCATTACAAGTTGGAATAATCAGATAAGCCAGCACTTCATCTATAATATTAATAGGTTTCATTCTAGTTGAGAAAGATTAGATCACTTTCATACTATTCAATTTGCACTCTTACTCACTTGGCCCAGAAAATGAATACGGTAGTCCGTATAATAAATACAAGGATAAAATACAAGTCAGGAATACAGGGGAGAAAACAAAACTGAGAATGAAAAACTTACTTGTCAGAGACCAGTGATATTTTAAAAACTGCTATCGTTGGTTGGGTTTTGCAGTCACTCTGCGGTCTCAAGGAAGATGTCTAAAGGTGTGGAGTATGCTCTGAAAAGAAGAATAATCAAGGACTTAGTAATTATATCACCTATCAAATACTAAACCAAAACTTGTCCAAAATAACTTGCTTTCTCATTTTATGGGGTTATTCATTCATAAAATAATTTTTTTGTTCTACCACTAAATGTGCAGAGAGCTTACGGGCTTTTACAAGTTGAACTGCTCAGATGAGGCTATCAAACTTTCTCCCCCTGTTCTGCTCAGAAGGGGAAGTGAGAGAGCAGGTGGGTGGGTGTCTGGCTGCCGGCCAAAGTCAACCCACCACAGCTATAAAATAATGTTTCCATCGCCCATCTCTCTAAGGCCAGCAGAACTGAGAATGGAGTGGAGAAAAAATCCATACAAAGAAAACTCTGCCTATAATGCATAGGAATAAACAGAATTAGTGAGCAACAGAACTCCTGCTCAGAGAAAACTGTGTTAACAGGAAATCTTACACCCCTAGCTTCTATACTGTAAGGCAGTCACAAACTTGAAAACAAGAACTCATGTTAACAAGCAATAAGTCAAATGACTCATACTCCATGAAAGGAGAGTGCTGAAAACCTCATTTAAAAAAGATCTTTCCTTGTGATATGATACTGAGGTCTCTTTGGCCTATTAAGGAATTTTTGACAGTTATTATTGAAATATAACATAGCAAGTGTTTTAAAGTCAGAGATGAGACTGATTGACTTGCAGTAATATATTTATTCTGTCAGCACTTCTTTTAGAAACAACTACTTAAAGTTCTTTCACAGCTAGGTTTTAACAATCCCAAGGTGATTTATTCAATTCCAGATTTCATTAAGCTCCAGAACTCCATCTTAGTAACCCTTATGATAGTAACAGCACATTTCAGCTATGAAAAAATTGAAGGGCTATGGATCTCTATCTGATATTGAAGACTATGGGATGAAATCTCCATTGAGTTAGTACAGAAAAGTATTACACATTTGCTTGGATTCCCTTGGTTTTGGTAAGGGTATGCCCTTACCTTGCAAAGTTAGCAAAATCCTCTTAGATATAACTCATTGAATGAAGTCTTCCCTGAATGAGTTTCTTGTTAGAACTAATGTTGTGTTAAAATAATCAACAACCCGCTAAAAAAGACAGGGTCCAGGGGAAACATTCACACTGCCTTACATACTTGCTGTGAGAAATCTCTGGTATAACAAAACCTAGAACAGTATAAATTACCAGTAGAGCTGAGTGAATATTAGATTCTACCAACAATCTCCTGTTTACAGCCTAAAACACTTTTGTAATTTAGCTGTGTTTTCATGGCTAAATAACTAAGGTCTCATGCCTGTACCCTGGGAAATCTATAAACACACAGTAAAATTAACTGCTAGCTGGGAAAGAGAGCTTGGAAACAGCTTTATGAAAATGTCACCTAAATCCTCATCAACTGTCAAAAAAATAAAATGGTATATTAGGAAATATTAGGAAAAGAACAGAAAACAGGAGAAGGAAACAAGATAATGCTGTCATAAAAATCCATTGCCCAGCTAATATTTTGAATACTGAGTACAGTTCCAGTCATCTCATCTCAAAAATGAGAGGATAGCAATAGAAGGATAAAGAAAAGGGTGACAGGATGATCAAAGGTATGTAATGGCTTCTGTACTAGGAGAGAAAAAAAATGGCTTTAGGATTTTCATATCGGAAGAGGGACAAATGAGGGAAAGAACTGTGACAGAGCACCGGAAAATCATGAACAGTACTGAGAAAGTGAATTAAGAATGCTTTTTCACTGTATTTCATAGCACAGACAGCAGTCCCAATAAAATGAGCAGTTAGCAAGTTTAAAACATGAAACCCAAGAAAGGATGCTTTCCCCAAAGATGGGTACTCATCGCCACAGGTTGCGTTGGATGCCACATACATGTGTGGGCTTCAAAAAGCAATTCACTGCAGTGATAAAAGAAACATTGACCAGTCTGTGTTTAACACACACACAATATAGGCATTCCGCTTAAGAAGCATTATGGAGTGCTGTGGGATGATACTACGGGAAATTATTCTTTGGTCTGATCGAAATACAACTGTCACAATGTCCTCATTAATTTTGCTCTTTTATTGCATTTTTGGTGGTCTCTTGCAACGTGCAGATGTTAGAGAGTGTGCTGTGCCTCCAGCTAGTGCACAAGGAAGTCTCTGAGGGCAGAAATTTCTGAGGTTCCATGGTCACCCTGTGCAACTTCACAGCCTAGGGTAATTAGAATAAATAACAAGTTTTATTTTTGGAGATGTTATAGGTCCATCCATAGTTTTGGAAATAAAAAATGAATATAATGATAATTATAATAATACTCTATACAGAACTGTGATAATCTCTTAGTGTTTTGGTACCTTAACATAAATGACTAAATAAGAATGGCTATACTAGGTCAGACAAAAGATGTGTCTGTCTAAGCCAGTATCCCATCTACTGGGATATTACTTGGCCAACAGTGGCCAAAATACAAAGTTAGCTTTGGCTAGCATGACATATTCAGCTTTCAGGATATTGTACATTTTAGAAAGCCAGGTAAACCCTTTTTTGTCCTGAACAGACATTGAGTAGCTGCTATGAAAAGAAAAGTTCTGGAGGAAAATCGTCCTCGGGCCCAAGTCCTGGTTCACTTCACAGTGAACGGGATCACACCAAGCTACACCATATCCCTCCTCTCACATGCTGGTTTTCACTGAAAAATGACATGGGCAGGTAGCGAGAGTGAATAGTGACAGCAACCAACGTGTCTCACAGCTTAGGTGCCACCTGCATAACCAGAGGTCTAGTCAGCCAAAGCCAGTCAGAACATTTTCATTGTAGTGTTATAAAAGCATTTCCTGAACATAGCCTTTTATCTCACAGAAAGCATCAGCCATCCCACGGTGGAACTGGCAAGCCCTTCACTTGTAGCATGACAGTGAGCAGGGTAAAATAATTTATGAAACTGCATTAGATGAACACAAGATGGATACAGAGTTGAAGCAACCTTGCTTATTCACTAAAAATAGTCATATTTTATTGCCACAATAAACAGAAAGTGACAATTCCACGTACCCCATGTCTATGCATTTATCTGAAAAAATCTCTAAAAATCTCCATTCATCATGAATTAAACAGTTAAGATGAAGATCACTGACTAAACAAGAAAGACAATTTTCTTCTTTTTAGAGGGGAGAAAAGACAGTATCATTACTTATGTCCATAAAATGAGAGCTTTGTTTATCGATCCCTTTAATCTTAGGTAGTATTTGGATGTCAAGCCTGAGGCTCCTTAGAAAACCCTAGCCTAAAGCCTGCCTGCCTGAGTAGGCTGCACTATTTGAACTTAAAATGGTATGTAAGCCCCTCTGCAGATATGTTTATATCAATCTGAAACCACATATTTGGACTAAATTTAAGCCAATTCCTAAGAGCCTTGTCCAAAAAAGCTACTTCTAACTACCCACATCGGAACAGTGACTATTCTTGAAGTTTAAACTGAGAAATGGCAGCCATTCAAAACTGATGGGAAACAAATGAGGTTTACATCCAAATAAACACTTCTGCGTCACTTTCTTCAACAGTTTAGCTAAATTAATGTGAACTCATTATTCTGGCCAAGTCAAAAGACTTTCTTATGAAGGCCTGTCCACTCAATAAGGGTCACCATTCAGGGTAACCACACGAGTCAGAAGAACATGCTCCAGCAGCACATGAGCAAACTACCACAAGCGCCAGGACCTTACTGGGGTATTTACACTGGTAGTTCAGTTAGCAGAGTTGTTTTGGGCAAGGTATCCAAGTCCCTGACAAATTCCTTAGTAAAAATCTGTTGGGGTTTTTTTGTTTTTTTGTTTTTTTTTTTTCCTTTTTTCCTGGGGGCCAGGAAACAACAAAAACCTTTCCAGGACAGTTTTACTACTGGGGCATGAGGTGGGATTGCTGGTGTGGCTGGACCTGAGGAATGCTTTGCTTGTGAAGCACAGTACACCCATATTTCTGAGTCGATTATGAAAGCACTCCTGCTGCAGGTGCGACCACAATAGACCATGCTGGCTCAATGGCTTCTATAGCAGTTTACTGCTTTGTCTCCCAGAGCACATGTGAAGAATTAAACTTTGCAGTGTAGAAAAGATCCCAACTCAACTGGAACCCACATGGAGACAATGAAGCAGCTTGAGGACACCTGCAAACCACAGTTTGGTCTACTGGACATGCTAGTCCCACCACGTTAGTCTCATCCACCCACCTACACTTAACCTTGGCAGAGAAGTAGCTTTTTGTTGTAGTTTGTACCAAGTTTACAAATGATATGAACTATAGTATGCCTACAGGGCTTCCCCCGCTGGTATAACAATCAACATTAAACCTTCTATTAGCCCAGCAGCACTGCAGTAAACACACCTCAGATAACATTGGTGTACCAACAGCTCCTGGTGTAGTCCTGGCCTTATTTTTCAATGGGAGACATGAGTAATCAAAGAAATAATAAAATCAATAGGAATAAGTTAAAGGGTAAAATAATTTTTTTCTTTGGTAGCTTAATTCTTTGCATTGGCTGTAGGCATCAAAGTGTCAGCAGTGGGGAGGCTGCAAGTGTGGCCTCTGTGAGGAGCCAAGCTGGTGGCACCTCTGGGACACATTTAACAAAGGACAGAAAATTCCACACAAGCAGAGGAGGAGGGAAAAAAGATGAGTGAGAAACTAACGGAGGGAGCACCAGATCAGAGGAAAAGGATGTGCTCCAGGCGCGGGAGCAGATATCCCCTGTAGCCCATGGAGGACCCCACGCTGGGGCACACAGGTATTTCCTAAAGGAGTGTGGCCCATGGGAGAGAGCCCAGGTTGGAGCAGGGGATAAGACTGAGAGGGAAGGAGCAGCAGGGTGAAATCACTTTGCACTGACCTTAACCCTCATCACCCCTACACTGCTGTGAGAGGGAGAGGAAATGGGTATGAAAGGACGAAGTTAAACCTGGGAAAGGGGGAAGGAAAAGTGCTATTTTAATGTTTGTTTTCTTGTTTCTCACTGCCCGAATCCATTTTAGTTGGCAGTAAATTAAATTCATTTTCCCCAGGTTGAGTCTTGTTTTGCCTGTGACGGTAACTGGGAAGTGATCTCCTTGTCTTTATCTTGACTCATGAGCTTTTTCATTCTATTTTGTCATCTGTCCTTCTGAGGAGGGGTATTGAGAGAGCAGCTGGGTGGGTGCCTAGCTGCTGGCCACCCACCACCTCACTGGAGCAAGCAACATGTTTATGCTACTTCGTTTTCAGTGGAAGTGTCCATACTGGGTTCGTTGCACCTCAACTATATATACATGAATTTCATACCTTCAGTTAATCTGAACAGCTCTAAGCAATCCTTATACAGACAAGAAACAATTCTGTTCTTGGGGATCATGAGGATACTACCCTACTTTCCTACTACATCCACTGTAGCTAGTTTGTAGATGCATTATCCAACCCTGTTCCCCGCTTGTAAATTGTTAATGAGCGGACTTCTGCTGATGCATTTGATAATTATGCACTGAATTATTTGGACAAAGCATTTCTAGCATGTGGATTGTTTGTCAACTGTTTGCTGTTGGCTATGCATTGTTAATAATTATTTTGACTTCTGCCTTATGTGTCTTTTAGTGCAGGAAGAATGGTGTTGTTCATGAATGGACACCTCATAGGAACAATAAGGTTTCTGCTTACTGAACAGATGAAAATGACTTTCTGAAAAGAATCAAGTAAATAAGGAATGATGGAATAACAAACAGCAGATAGCTATCATGTTAGTTTGCACCTGGATATTGTTGTTTGCGTGTGGGTATTAACTAGTCAGCAAAGCACTTCACAGAATCACAGAATCACTGAGGTTGGAAGAGACCTTTGAGATCATCCAGCCCAACCATAAACCTAACACCACCAAGACCACCCCTAAAACATGTCCCTCAGCACCACGTCTGCCCGTCTTTTAAATACCTCCAGGGATGGCAATTCCACCTCCTCTCTGGGCAGCCTGTTCCAATGCTGGACAACCCTTTCCATGAAGAAATTTTCCCTAATATCCCTCCTAAACCTCCCCTGGTGTAACTCGAGGCCACTTCCTCTTGCCCTGTCGCTTGTTACTTCGGAGAAGAGACCAACCCCCACCTCTCTACAACCTCCTTTCAGGTAGTTGTAGAGAGTGATAAGGTCTCCCCTCAGCCTCCTTTTCTCCAGGCTAAACAATCCCAATTCCCTCAGCTGCTCCTCATGAGACATGTTTTCTAGACCCCTCACCAGCTTCGTTTCCCTTCTCTGGACACGCTCCAGCACCTCAATGTCCCTCCGATACTGTGGCACCCAAAACTGAACACAGGACTCAAGCTGCGGCCTCACCAGTGCTGAGTACAGGGGTACAATCACTTCCGTGCTCCTGCTGGTCACACCATTCTTGATACAGGCCAAGACGCCATTGGCCTTCTCGGCCAGCTGGGCACACTGCTGGCTCATGTTCAGCCGACTGTCCACCAGGACCCACAGATCCTTTTCTGCCAGGCAGCTTTCCAGCCACTCCTCCCCAAGCCTGTAGCACTGCCTGGGGTTGTTGTGACCCAAGTGCAGGACCCGGCACTTGGACTTGTTGCACCTCATACCATTGGCTGGTTTTGCTATTGAAGACTGAGGCAAAGAAGGCTTTAAGTACCTTAGCCTTCTCCTCATCCTTGCTGACAATCTTCACCTCCTCATCCAGTAAAGGGTGGGGATTCTCCCTGGCTCTCTTTTTGTTGTTAATTTATTTGTAAAACCCTTTTTTATTATCTTTTACAACAGTGGGCCAGATTAAGTTCTAGCTGTTCTTTTGCCTTTCAGGTGTTCTTTCTACATGACCTTGCTAGGTCCCTATACTCTTCTTGAGTTGCCTGCCCCTTCTTCCAAAGATGGTAAACTCTCCTTTTTTCTCTAAGACCCAGCAGACGCTCCTTTCTCAGCCAGACTCAGTGGGGGTTGTCTTCCCCACTGGTTCGTCTTACGGCACATGGGGACAGCCTGCTCCTGGACCTCCAAGACTACCTTCTTGAAGAGTGTCCAGCCTTCCTGGACCCCTTTGCCCTTCAGAACTGACTACCAAGGAAATATCTGAATGAGTACCCTAAACAGGCTAAAGTCTGCTCTCTGGAAGTCCATAGTAGTGGTTTTGCTGACCCCCCTCCTTACTTCTTCTAGAATCAAGAACTCTTATCATTTCATGGTTGCTAAGACCCAGACGGCCTCCGACCAGATGTTCGCTGTTTGTGAACAGCAGGTCTAGTGAGGCACCTCACCTCGTAGGCTCACTTACCAGTTGTGTCAGGAGTTATCTTCCACACACTCCAGGAATTGCCTAGATTGCTTCCTCTCTGCTGTGTTGTATTTCCAGCAGATGTCTGGAAAGTTGAAGTCCCCCACTAGGACAAGGGCTGGAGATTGCAAGACTTCTGCCAGCTGCTTGCAGAATGCTTCATCTGTCCCTTCATCCTAATTGGGTGGTCTATAACTGATTCCCAACAGGATATCTGCCTTGTTGGCCTTTCCCCTCATCCTTACCCATAAGAACTCAGCCTCGCCTTCACAGCCACTGAGCTCCATACAATAAAAAAACTCCCTAACATACAGAGCCACCCCACCACCTCTCTTTCCCTGCCTGTCCCTTCTGAAGAGCTTTAAGCCATCCATTGCTGCAGTCCAGTCATAAGAGTCATCCCACCATGTTTCTGTGATGGTGACTATATCATAACTATACTTCCTCACACATGTAAGTAAGTATTTCACAATTCATCATGACAGGAGTTGAAATGTCATAAAACAAAATAGCTTTTTGGATCTAAGAGATGTTTTTGTAAAATGTTATAGCAGTAGTGAATCAGTTTAATTTATTAGAAAACAAGTTTACTGTGACCAACATGTAATCTATAACGCAAATGTTGCCATATTACTGAAGGAGTTTTGAATGAAAGCTAGAGAGGAAACCAAGTAGAATTATTATATTTGCTGTAAATTTGGACAATCACCTGGAAGGCTTTAATCTTGGTCAACCCAAGTGCGTTCTTTTTTCTGATTTTCTTTAAAACCTCTGTACCACCTGAAAAGATCACATCTGGTATCGTCAGTGTTTTTTATTTGGCCTTCCAATACCACACACACCATTTTTTAAGTCCCAAAGGCCTTTGACATTGCATTACAATGGATCAGCCACCTCTAATATTCAGAGAAGGAAAAAACAGCAGACTACCCAAGAGAGGGGAAGCAGACAATCTGCCCTGAGGCTTCCCTATCATTATTTCATTTAGAGAGACAAGCAATACCACAGTATCTATGACAAGAGAGGAAAAGATTTCAAGTCCCCCCAGCTGTCTCCTCCTTAATTCGATAATGATTGTTCAGTTGGTCCCAACTGTCCACAAAACATTGAGATTTTTCAGGGCTGCTGTGCTAGAGAAATTTCCTGCCTGCTTGTGATGTGGTGTTCTCCTTTGAGTAATACTCCAAAACCAGTAAGCACATGAGTAATCCCAAGCAGCGGACACTGTGCTACCTCATCCAGGAGCAAGCTGGTTTTCTATTGAAGATTATCCTGGTGTGTCAGGAAGCAAGATTCATGCTTAAACTTTTCAACTTGCCTGGGCTTAGGTTTCATAGGACATGGGCAACACAAAGGTATAGGTGAAGAACATTACACAGCTCAATAAGCATTGCTTTGGAGAGGATGGACAAAAAAAAAAAAAGAGTGTAATGGTCAGCATAGTATCCTTGTTTGACAAGCTTGGACTGACAGCTAGGGAAATCTGTGGAGATAATAAAGTTGTTTCACTGACACACTCTGTAGGAGATAACCGCTTCTCCATGCAGTAGTCACTGATCAGTAACAGTTAAGAACAGGGAATCTCTGAGTGACCATGGCTAGTTAATACTCCATCTCAACTTAGAAAATACTAGCATGTTTACTGTGCTGTATCACTCCATAGAGATATTAAGCACTTCCAGAGTTATCATTCTTTTCCACAGTAGGTATTAAAATTCTTTACTAGTTGAGAAGTAGTATTTTGCAGACTGTACAAAGAGGCTGAGCCACCGGTCTCAGGCCTTGCAATGAAAGTGGTAGAGTTAGAAATAAAATTTCATGTCAGCTATCCTAGATGCTACGCAAGTTCCTTCACTGCAGACAGGCTTACACAGATCATAGAATCACAGAATCATAGAATCACTTGGGTTGGAAGAGACCTTAGAGATCGAGTCCAACCATAAACCTACACTGCCAAAACCACCACTAAACCATGTTCCTCAGCACCACATCCACCTGTCTTTTAAATACCTCCAGGGATGGTGATTCCACCACTTCCATGGGCAGCCTGTTCCAATGCTTGATAACCATTTCAGTAAAGAAATTTTTCCTAATATCCAACCTAAACCTCCCCTGACACAGCTTGAGGTCGTTTCCTCTTGTCCTGTCGCTTGTTACTTGGGAGAAGAGATTGACCCCCACCTCGCTATAACCTCCTTTCAGGTAGTTGTAGAGAGTGATAAGGTCTCCCCTCAACCTTCTCCTCTCCAGGCTAAACAATCCCAACTGATGACACAACTTTAACAGGTAAGGGCAGAGAAATGACATAACTTGCCCCATGTCACATAGGGGAGGGTTACTTAACCTTCATGGTATTGCATTATCTTCCAAACTGCTCTACTTCTGGAATTAGCTAAGCCTAATGAAAAGGTGATGCTATCAGAAAGCAGTGGCGAAGAAAAGTCTCACTGTTGAATTGCTGAAAGTTATTACTCACATCACAAAAATGACAGCTATTGAAGTACCACTGTCCAGCAAAGAGAAACCGAACAATCACAACACAAACGTAAGAATTGGCACAGAGAACTAACTGTACAGGAGATATACTAGTAAGAAAAACTGTTAACATAGTATCAATTTAATCAACTATTTTTATTCCAGGTCTAGAATGAATGGATACAAATCGTATTATAAGAATCTATGAGCACAATCCCATTTCAGTTATATGTGAAATCAATGGCCTTATATTAGAAAAGAATCTCATTCAGGGACATCCTTGAAACCATTCACATGATTAAGATGAGCAAGATTTCACTTAATATGGTCAGATGATATCCCTGATTCATATCACACATTACCAATTATACTGTTATGTTATCCTCACTCAGTGCTGCAATACTTAAAATGTCATTTCATCCATTCAAGCATCAATATTGATCTCTGGCTACATTATTTCCAGTTAAACAGTGTGAAAAATCCCACCTTTTTGGCTATGGTTTTAGTTAAATAACTCAGCTGAAAACTACAAGAATAATTCTTATTCCATATCCTCATTCCACATATGGGAATGATTGGCAGTAATCTACTTCATTCAAACAGCGATCTCCCATAGTTTTCCAAGAAAATATAAATGGAAACAAATAATTTTGATCAATCTACAGCTTATACACACAATAAATAGCATATTGCAATTGGTAAGCAAACCTGTAAGGGTACGGTTTATAGCAGCAGGTCATTTGCTTATACTGCAATTTAGATTTCAGTTTTCTCACATCCACTTAGCAATTTTACCTGCTACGTTTCCCAGAACGCTGTGATGTATCCTATTGTCGTAGGCAATTTGTCCATGCTGAAGCACAGTGATGTTTCCATAATTTAGCTTGCACATGGAAGTCCGCTTTACCCTTCCTTACGCCATAAGGAAAGCCACATTTGTTTCCATAGCTTACAGATCATGGCCTTCTTACGCAAAGAGCAGCAGGTCCTCTCTAATCACTGAGTGGACCTTCCACAGAACACGTGGTACAGAATCCTGCTTCTTCTGAGTCCCTGACTGCAAGCCTAAGCCACTCCCTTCATACCGGTATCACACCTTTCAACAGCAAAGCTGGTTGGTGTCAGTGTACAAAAATAGGATTCCTCTTAGAAATTATGCTTCCCTCACCTTCCATGGCTGTCTCTATCTCCTCTACAGATGAAACAGACAAAAAAGGTGGTAGACAGAAAAATGGCTCTCCAGAAGAAAAGAAGGTCAGAGACAACAAACTGTGGAATTATGCTGGCCAACTTCTGTTGTCCAGCTCCAGGGTAGGTTTGTCTATAAGGTAAGGAAGCAAAATCTATTCCATCAGCCAGGTCATCACCAAAATTACTGAATAGTTGGGGGAATTACAAGGTTGCATACTGGAAAGGGCTCAGTTGATAATTTCAAGCCCAGGCAGCCCTAGGAAAACCTGCAAGATAGCAGGGGTTCAGCAGATTTCAGAAAATCTAAAAATTGTCTTGGGAGGGGTTTGCAGTACAGGCAACCAGTGGGTCAGGGGTTGAAGGACAACCCAACCCTCATGGCAGATACTGGACAGTGGCCTGCGTAAGGCACAAGAGCCAGGAAACACCATGCCTGGGTGCAGCATAAACCTCCTTCAGGAGAGCAGCGTACTACCCTGGCACAACATATGCTGATGTAGGCAGAAGGTTAAGCCCAAAGACCAAATATTTCTTTGTCCCCTCAGCTGTGCAGTTTGCATAAACTGAAGTTAGCAGGACCTTGCTTATGTCTAGCAGGCACAAGTTTACTTGCACTTTGTTCCACTTTTCAAGGAGGGATGATAAGGCCTAATGGAAATCTGACCCTTTCTGCACCAATCTGCCACCTTGGTACTTACAGCTGCAATAGCATCACAGTCCATGGACTGAGACAGATGCTGAGGTTTTTTATGAGTACCCATTCCAGTGTAAGTGAAAACTCTTCAGAAACATAGAAGTTCTCTGAATCACTACAGTATTTATAATGAAAAGAGGACTAAGTCATTATAAATATTTAAGTGTCTTAAATAAAGATTAATTAAGAACTATGCAGGAAGCTGCCTTTTCTTTTTAAGTAATAAATTTTTAATTGCAAAGTATGCTTTAGTAACAAATTGGTGCTTAATGGAGATATAAAAGGAGAAATCTGAAGGTCAGGGAAAATGATCAGATGCCTGCATATGTATCTGCACATAGAACACTGTATTATACTTGAGCAACTATTGCAAAATTTACTAAAGTACATTCATTTGAATAAAATGCTAAGTTCTGTTAAAGTATTTACAATCCTTTTTATTTACATGAGTTCATGCTCATATGCAAGAGTATCCCTTAAAAGAACACAAATTGCAAATACCTACTTCTAAAAATTTTTCTGTGGCAAACATGCCATTGATTAGGAAAGTAGGGAACAAACAACAAGATGCTACTTGGAACAGAACACGACATCTAATTTTAACTACATGGAAGAAACCACATCTATAAAGCACAAACACAAGCAAAGAGCTTCACTTTTCCATTAATCGGGTAATAAATAACATCCTTAGTCTTCTGAAGATAGATGCAGGCATGGCCTATTTTAAGGTGTTCTCTACCTGTTTGAAAAGAAAGGTAATTCTTCTCTGGTCTTTTAACATAAATAGAAACTAAAAAGGCACCACAGTTCAACTATTCTCAGCTTCTCAGAGAATCTGGAAAAACTGGCTTTGGAATGCATGGGCAAGCCATACTTTGGTTTTGTTTTAGCGTAGTGCCTTGGTTTGTTTTGTTGACTCACACTTCCCCTGCTGAGCGAGCTTATTTTATTTATTTGTGCAACTGCACATGTAGAGCTTTACACTTAAGTTAGGATATATATGTGAACCATACAGGTTCACAATGCTCAGTTTTGAGTATTGGGTACTAAGCTAAAGAAGTAGCATTTTACAGACACCATACGTCAAATGAAAGTTAAAGCCTGCAATGTTACTTGCATAAAGTCAGTTCTGGAATGCCATTTCATAAATGGGTGAGCAGAACTGAAAGAAAAAAATAGCTCTTGATACCAAAAACATGGATCGGGCTGAAACCATGCAGTCTCCCTTCATATGAATGTGGCCTCCTAGCAGGCATAGAAAAAAATCTCTATCCTGTATTCTTACTTGTCCTTTTGCCATGCAGAGCTAAGAACATAAAAACGATAAAGGGCCAGAGAAAACATCACAGAGTTTTCCTCAGTTACTCTCTTGGTGGGTTGTTCAGCAGAAAGGAGGCTTCTTATTTTTTTTCCCTACTGTTTGAATTTCCTAGATGCAACCTTCCAAACTTTTCTCAGGCTACCTGCAGTAGGAGATTGCTATGACTTTGGGTACTGACCAGCCCGACCCCCATCCGTTTACTCTATATTTAGGGTGTAGCTTTGCATTCTTTCCTCCTAGCCACTCGCTGGCAAGCTGAAACTGAAAAATGAACACAAGCAAGGGTGAGTGGTTTTGCTTTTGGCAACTTTTCAGAGAGTCACTTGAAATGGAAACATTTTATTATTTTGTCTTGGGAGCGAAGCTCCTAACCAAACCCACAGCAACAGCAGAGAGTGTATCTTCTTTCTTTGGTATTAGCATAGCGGATACTACTAGAGTTAGTAAAAACTGTAAGCCTCCTGAACTGTGATTGCTCAAGCACTGGTACTTCTCATGCTAATAATAGAGCATTAGGAACATCCTCTACACCCTACTGTCCCTTTGCAGAGACAGGAACCAACCTTCTTCTCTGCAAACATAAAAAATTCCTGGTGAACCCTAAAGCAGAGAGTATTGAAGTGATGCATTGAAGTGAGAGAGTTAACATTAAAAGCGAGTGGTTAAAAACAGGAGATTTTGAACTCCATGGTCAAGACATACCTGAGCACACTGGCTCACATACTCGACTGGTGTAAATAACCTTAAAAACATTAATCTCAGATCTACATTAGTTCTCCCCTTGCTAGCGATGTAGTACAAGTCAAAAAGAATCCATCGCTGGGCTCCTACCTTGCCAAGCTTTGGTGGTTTGCATATTTTACAAAACATGTTGAGGAAACAGCCATGAGGGGGTTACTAGCATTTTACAAGCTGTCCACTCAAAGAACCTGAGCAACTCAACTGGTGTGTAGCCTAGGAGCTGCTCTCCTCTGTCCTTCCACAGGGTGGCCTATGCACGCTGACAGGACAGTCTGGGGTAGCCTCCACGGCATCTCCCCAGTTGTACCAACACTGTGGATCAAATGATGCCTTCAGCCTCCCCAGTATTTACTGAAGTAGTTCTCTGAACACCAAGGGACACGCTTCCTTGAGGAAAGTATAAAATCTTTTAAATATTTATAAACATTAAAAAGAAATACAGGGAAATAACAATAGGTTTTTAACAATTTTGAGCACAGATTTTCCTAGTAGGTGTACTGAGGTATAGGCTACATTCTCAAAAGCCGCTTCAGTTGTAATGACCTTTCCTTTAAAACTTGTCAATTTAAAATGTTCATGTTCTGCGATAAGGGCTATCCCTCGCTGTCTATAAACTTTCTTATGCACAGAATAGGCCACAGTCTTGGTTGGACCAATGAGAAACAAATCCAAGTGAATTTGACATCATCTGTAAGATGGAGCTCTATGTTACAGTAATAAATTTACTTAATTCACTTAAATATATTTTTCTCTTGTAACAAACATTTGAAGAAGCCATGAGGCCGCTTACTTTCCTCAATATTTTATAGGTGTAAGTTTTTGATAGAGATTACATTTTAGGGATCTTTAGTACAAAGAGAAACTAATATTAATGGCACTGATCATTGGATCAAGATATTTATTGATTATAGTAGGAGTTTAATCTGTTTAGTTTTGCTAGATTTATGAGATCAAGAAAGAATGATCAGAAATGCACCCATACCAAGCTAGATTTGGAAATAAGCACCACTGCGGACAAATAAAAGCACAGTGACTTTTAATATTGTTCACAAAGGTTGTTTTGGTTGCCTAATATAGCCATTTTATACCAACATAACTCCATTTATTTCAAAAGAGCTATAAATGCTGGGCTTACCCCTCCATTGAGGAACACGTTTTCTGCCAAGGATTCCCTGCTGAAGCCCATAGTTACGTGGTGCTGTACTAGTCTAGCTGAGTGCAGAATCAGGACCTGCCCATGTTTTGACCTCCACAGCCACGGTATTCCACTTGCTCCCCCAACTCCTAGTCACTAACTGACATTTCCAGGGATTTCAACTAATGATCAAATCTGGCCGTCAGAAATCAAAATACAGAGGTTCTTTTCTATATACTTGCAGTTTGTCTACAACACAAATTAAATAAACATGTCCCTTATCATCGATCTTTTTCTATCATTTGAGCAAGGAACGTGTTGAAGAACTGCTGTAAACAGGGCGGGTATACTACTGCTGTGCATCAGGAGTAAAACAAATAAGACAAGACACGAAAAAAAGATGCTTCCTTGCTGAAACAGACCAAATCACAGCATGGAACTTTATTACAGAATCTGACAGCAAAGCACTAATTTGCTTCTTTGAATGATGCAGATTCAATCAATAAATCTCCAGCTATCAGAGTAAATCCTTCAGGAACAGAAACCAAACCAGAAAATCAGAATTCACTCTTCTTTCCACAGAACATTTTAAACATCTAACTTTTTCTCTGCTGTACCCTGTTTCTAAAGTACTGAGTCCATACTAAAGCCATGCTTTATTTTTATCATACAAGCATATCAGTGTTCCCATGCTCCCATTCCTTAAAAAAATACTTTAGCAACTTAAAAAGATAATAAAGCTTCAGCGAACCAGTGAACTATTTCTGCACATCTTTGATTCTATCAGGTACTTCAGTATGTGCTTTGCCCCCTAAGGTCAAGTCAAAACTGAATACAAATGTTAAAACTATGGTAAATCAAGGATTAAAATCTATATCCGGTATCCACAGCACTACATACTCTGTGGCTTGTGTCGTACACGTTTTCTGAGGTCCTTTATTTTAGCAGAAAAGAAATGCAGCAATGCCATACTCCCTGGTACTCTGACATTTGCTCATCAACTGCAAGTGTCTTTAAAACCAAAGGTTGTTATATAATTATAAATTGAAAAAAGGAACATCAACAGCAAGAGCTTCTAGGTCTTCTTTCTTTTGAGACTGAACTCGGGTCTCATTTTTGGCTTGTTTACCAGCAATTTTGTTGCTGTTTTGGATTTTTCTATTGTCATGACATACTTACAGATGGTGGCGGTGAAGGAAGACAGAAGAAAGAAGCTTCTGGCAGGGTTGTGGTCAGACCAAATGGAGTAAATATGTGGAAAGACGTGGTTAGTATTTATGATGCTTAGCATAATAACCATAAGGGAAGTAGAGTTCAGCAGAAAGATCTACATTTTTACTGAAGGGCTCCTGTTTTCTATGACTTTCTTTTCTTGATGCGCAAGATGGACTGAGTGGGAAATTTCATGTCTTGTAAGTTCTTGCATAGGTGAAAACAACAGGAAGAGAAGATTAGAGTTTGAGTCTTCCCTACTTTCTATTTGAAAAATTAGTAAGATCTTTATGAAGTAAAGCCAAAGAAGGGAAAGAAAGGATGGGAGGGAGGAATAGGCTTCAAGGAAGGAGTCAAGCGTAACAGAAGTGTTTTGAGGAGCCGGGTTCAATCAAAGCTAAAAAGCAAACCTGCCTGGACAAAAGCACAGCAGAATGGAAGGGAGAGACTACGTTTTGCAGGAAGAAATGTGATCCCAGTAACATTTTCAGGTCAATATCCACAGACTAGGGATAATCGTACCTAAACCACGATCCCTTATCCACAACATCCGATGATTACAGTTAATATGATAAAAGTAGTGTGGCTACAAATAGAGTACAATATACACTAAGGAAACTAATTAGAGCAGATAAGATTGTCAATTTCAAAGCAGATACTTGTGATCTTAGTTTACACAGGTTTATCTACCTCTTAAGGATATTCTTAAGTTTACCTCAGCTCCCGAAACATCAGGACTCCAAGATAAATATGAAAAGAAAAGCTATTTTATAACTGTGAACCAGAAAATTCATATTCAGGAGCACCAAGGCTTGTATCTGGATTACCCTCTTTTGTTCAATCATTAAGAGAACTTGCCATTGAATCATCGCATGTTCTGCCCAGAGAAAGGGCGAGGGATGGAGTGGGGGAGAGAGGGAAGGCATTAGAGCCTCCACAAAGGCATATCAAGGCAAAACTGATATGTCCTCATAGGACAGGCAGTACGTTCAATGTTAAGGGGATAGATGCCACTAAGAGAAGGAACAGAATAAGTACAAAACTGAATTTGAAACATGTCATTCTATCACATCAGGGAGAAAAAGAGTACATCTATCACTACTAAGGACAGACTCAGTCAGCTGCATTTTCTGAAGCTCTCACTCTATGGAGCACTTTTTGAATCACTAGCTGTGGTTGTTAAGCTGTAAAGTACCTCCATTCAGATAGAAAGAAATGAATCCATGCAATGCACCTGCTAAGTTAGAAATGGTTAAGTAATAAGTATCAGTTTTAAAAAAAAAATCCACTTTTTTTTTCAGATGGCATCATCTCAACCACAAACTACTAAATCCTGATTTTTCAAAGAAAAATGTTTCAAAGACTTCACATTCTATTAGCCTCGATATCTTAAAACAATTTATTTAGAGCAGGAACATCTGCATTCGTCTGAAGTTTTGGAAGGAGCAGACAATGGAATACTTAAAGGAATGGAAATTCTCTTATATACCCACTTGTTGAATATTCAGTCACACACCTTTGTGCTTTCTCCAGCCCTCTGCTTCATACTTAAGATGAAGCTCACACAAGTACTTGGAGTTACCCAATTATCCTCCGTCAAATCCCTTCTCAAAATTCTTATTTTCCATGATGCCTATAACTACTGATTACAGAAAAGGAGATGGAAGGGACCACAGGAAGTCATTTATCCACCTCCCAAGCCAGGATCAAATTATTCCTGAAGACTGCTGCAGTCTCCACAGTAACAGAAGGTCTGCCTGAATTAAAGTGATCTATACAGCGATCTGTACTCCCTTCTCATCTTTCACTTATCCTTTAAGGAGGGAGTCAAGGGTGATCTCCTTTACTCCAGTGCACTGCAGAAATGAAAAACACCATTTCCTTGTAATACTAGACCATTAGCAGTGCTGATCATTCACCTCACACAGGTTTCACTGTTACCTTTTATTTCCCTTGCCTGTTTCTTCTTCTTTTACTTAGGCAGTAAACACCTAATGCTAGTGACCAGCCTTTTGCTCTGGGTGTGCGTAAAATTCAGATCAGGATTTATTTGGTAGCATCTTTGCGTACATTTACAGTAATAAAATGAGGGAAAACTTAAAAAGGTTGTAGTTGTTAAAAGATGAGAAAATCAAAAACTTCTACTAATTATTTCAGAGAATTGTAAAGACAATGGACGTGGGTTAAGCCATGATTAGCAGCCAGCTTGGGTGTGCCAAGAATATTGTCAAATGAATCTAATTTCCTCTAAAACATGATAGCAGGCTTTTTAGAAGAGAAGCAGTAGCTGCTTAGATTTTGACTCTGTCTCATACAACATTCTTGGAAGTACCGTGAAGAAAAACAGGTCTGAATGAAATATTCATACAACAGATACAAACATGAGCGAGTTTACCAGATTAGTTAATGAAGCACTACATTTACAGCAAAATCAAAGGATGGAATAAGCAGGGTTATGCAGGGGTTCCAATATTTTCACTAGTGATGTAGATGACAGAATAGAAAGCGTGCTTGCCAAGTTTGCAGATTGCAGCACACTATGAAGGTCTACAAGGACATTGAAAAATAAGATAGCAACCAAAAAGAATGTCAATAAATCAGAGAAGTGATTTGGAAACAAACAAAAAAGAGTGTTACTCAGTACGGAAAAGAGCGAGTTCCTCTACTTGTAGGGAGGAAAAATCAACTGAAGAAGTATGGCACAACAAGAGTTTTAAGTGAGTTATATGTATGAAAATTGAGTTTGTTTCACAGTTATAACTGGGGTGTAGATGGGCATCAGGGCTGTGGTTTATGCACACCCAGTGCACTTCGCTCATTCTTTAGTTCAGGAACTCCCCAGCCAGTCACCTATTACATATGAGAGAAAGGACTAGTTTGAGACCAGGTACCAGCCTGAAACTAGGTGATGGCCTGATCATTCACAGTCAATAGTTTGACTGACGTTACAGAAGACCTCCTGGTGGAAATTTTGGACAGTTTCAGAAATTACTTATCCCACCCAGGTCACGCTGTGTCTAGTCCAATTTGTATAGCCAGATGTTTTATCAGCCTGGGCAGAATGTCCCAAAGACTTCTCTTGTTGGTTCCTGCTGCAGAATTTTACACAGATAAGACATTTGTAAGTAGACAACGCAAATTATTCCTGCACAAATGATCACCTAGGACAGTCTTTTGTGTATAGTTATTTAAAAGATACTTTATATTTAGCTAAAGTATCTAAATAGAAATTAATTACACAAGTGTTGGGTGGTGACTTCAGACCGTGGCCAGAAGGTAGCTGAAGATGCTGCTGCAAATATCCTTGCAAAGGAGGGAGACTCCTGTGGCCACCAGACAGAGACCAACCATGTTGTTCAGGAGATTCGATCCCCTCTGTATGTGTTACCTTATGCTAATATCCACATAAATTATATTTTTCTTTTCACAAACACTCTGTGCAACAAAAGGATGGAAAATGAGTGACTGGTCAGCAGTTCTGTGGAAAAAGGATTTAAGAATCATAGAGGATTGCTGTGTGAGTTTCACTATGCTGCAAGAAAGGCAAATTCTGTCCAGGCATACCTAACAGAAGGACAGCCTGCAAGAGAAATTAAATGAATCATAGAATCATAGAATGGTTAGAGTTGGAAGGGACCTTAAAGATCATCAAGTTCCAACCCCCCTGCCATGGGCAGGGACACCTCTGACTACAGCAGGTTGCTCAAAGCCCCATCCAGCCTGGCCTAAACACTTCCACGGATGGGGCCTCCACAACTTCCCTGGGTAACCTGTTCCAGTGCCTCACCACCCTCACAGTAAAGAACTTCTTCCTAATATCTAATCTAAATCTCCCCTCTTCCAATTTAAAACCATTACCCCTTGTCCTATCACTAGACTTCCTGACAAAGAGTCCCTCTCCAGCTCTCCTGGAGGCTCCCTTCAGATACTGAAAGGCTGCTATCAGGTCTCCTCGGAGCCTTCTCTTCTCCAGGCTGAACAGCCCCAGCTCTCTCAGCCTGTCCTCATAGGAGAGGTGCTCCATCCCTCTAATCATCTTAGTGGCCTTTCGCTGGACCTGTTCCAACAGTTCGATGTCCTTTCTATGTTGAGGACTCCAGAGCTGGACACAGTACTCCAGGTGGGGTCTCACAAGCGCAGAGTAGAGGGGGAGAATCACCTCCCGTGCCCTGCTGGCCACGCTTGAAACTTCTGTTGTTCTCAATCCAAGAAGACCCAATTGAGGATCTAAAACAGCACCAGTTCTTCATGTCCACACTGGGCAGAATGGGAAATAATAAGTGTAGACCACAGCAAGGAAGATTCAGGTTTGAAGCAAAGACCCTGAAGCTCTTGGACTGACTGCCTACAGTTCTGGTAACAGCATTCCTGTTGCTGCCTAAACTGTTCCTTAAGTTTTCAAACCTCTGTTAAAGATGAGCCTGCCACAGGATGAGGGAATTGTCTAGGTGGCTTCTTAGGGTCCTTTTCAGGTCTATGACTCTAATATACTGTATCAAATGAAGGAAAAAACTACATTTACTTGACACAATTAGTCCTGAAGTGGATAAATACAGAAGAGTGGTCTATTAGAAATGTCACTAAATAATCTGCAGCAACCATGTGCTTCCTGATCATTTGAGTACCTTTACACCCTTCCAACAGTGAAAATCTCTGTGCAGTTTTATCCCCAATAAATCTCACGATATGCAAAATAAAAGAAGGAGTTAAAACAGATGTTTCTGTTACTAGTAGATCCTATAAGATCATTAAGTTCATTGCGACTGAAGTGTACTGTAATCGGAGCTTTAATACCTCAAGACTTCATCTAAGTAAATCAGCATTTTTACTCCTTAGGAACATTAGCAGACGAATAACCAATCTCATAAATGCATAATGAATGAATAACTTGTTTCAGTCCCTGGAGGTAACACACAGACTAGATACCATAATTTTCTACTGAAGAAATGCCCGTTTCAAGGACAAGCTTATGAATTTCCTGTGGCGTGAATCAGTACCATCACCATGTGCTTCCCTTTACTTGGGTCTATTAGCAACAGGAAAACCCCTTTTGTTTAAACCGAGAGAGCTGCCAAATATCGTGCCTGTCACACAACGCTCAGACACTTGGTAGCAACGGCGGTGACCCCTGCAGCCTGAGTACACAGAGGGAGCTGTAAGAAATGCCTTACAGCATGGCCCCAAGTCTGACAGCAGGAACCTGTCTCTATCTAGCCCCTCCTCTTGCCTCCAGCCCACCTGAGCTGTCAACGAGGCGGGGTACATTGTACCAGCAAAGAGACCTGGGCTAAAGCTGTGTCCCTTAGCTCCTTTCCCACAGGGGACAGGGACAAGAGGAAGAAAGCTGCCTAGGGGAGAATAGTTTGTCAGCAGAGATGACAGACAGGTGCATTGTTCCCCGCTCCCAGGAAGTCTAATACCAGAACTGAAGGTGAAATACTACCTTTAAACATACCATTTAATCAACTCAGCCTGCTTGCCAATGACACAGTAGTTGCTGTCATTAGTGAAGATGGAGGAACACAAGACTCTGCATGAGACATCCCATGAAGGTGAAGGTCCAGATAAGGACTGTGAAGTATATGCTGGTGCCTGTTGGACCATGAGCTTGCTGCTCTTTATAGCTGAGAAAGCCTGTAGCCCTGAAAGCGCTGACTGCACAGCCTGAGTCTTAGAAACCATCTCATACCACTGTAAGCTCTCTCCCCTTGAAAATCAGTTCCTCTGGAGCTCTTCCTTACCCATCAGTTTACTGTAAGAACATTCAGCACCATCTCTGGCAACACGTTCCCTTCCACCTGCACCGCATATTTCATTATGTCCAATATCTCCCTCCTTTAGACTTCTCTAGACTCATGTGAACCCATGTGAACACCATCTAAATTCCTTCCCAGAGATATGCACCGGCATTTCCCACACTGTTTGGAGGAATATAGCAAGCAGTTTACCTTTTTAAACACAGATTCAGCTACTGCATTCTTATAGAATAATCATCATCAAAAGATACATGTGACTTGTAGAAAGCTACAGGAGAAAAATGAAGGGAATCTTGTGAAACTCCAAAAATTTTGAGTGGCTTGTTGCTTATTTGCTCTTAAGGAGTGACTTTTATTAGCAAGTATACATACAACCCCCCCACCCACACACAAAAAAAATAATTAATCAGAGTGATAAATAAACTATGTATTAAGATTTAACACATTTAACTGTCAGGTTTTGGAAAAATGACAGCATTCAATAAAGAAAAAGAGAATTACATTTTCAGCAACTGTAATCACAAATTAATTAGTTCTGATATAACTTCAGAAACATTTTAATTACAGCCTGTCTAATTTATTTGTGACTTAAATGCTTTTGCTGATGAGAAACATTACACCTAAGATGGCACAATATAAAATAGCACCTATCAGCTGCTGCGTTATCTGTGGTGGTGTCCACCCACTTTATTGAGGAAAATTGCAAATGAACCACTGAGAGAAGGAAGATGCTGTGTGTGGGTATTGACACAGAGCCTGATGGAGTCAAAGGACTAACGTGCTCTAACGGCACGTGAGAGACTGAACGCTTGGAATCAGAGATTATATTGGGGGAGGAAGGCTTGCTTGTTTGGTTTTTTTTTCTGGATTTTTTTTTACCTCCTGATCCTTCTGTATTTTTCTCTAAGTCAAAGCAAATCAGTTTCCTGAATGTAGGATTTTTCAGGAAAAAAAAATAATCTGTGCTGTGCTGCTGACCATTCCTCACTGATCCATGTCACTCTCTATTCCTTATTTTTCAGAGCTCGGTGTCAACATCAGGCTCAAATTCGGGACAGTCACAGTCCTATCAATCAATTTTTTCTCCTTAGTAGAAAAATACGTTTCTCTCTAGCATAACTGCTACCTATGTTGGTTCTTCTTATTAGAGGCAGATGACAAAACACAGCAGCTGAGACTGTATCGTGTAATCTGGCTGACCTACATTTCACTAAGTATCAACCTCTACAGGCTTTAAATGCATTGTTTCCTACTTTCAACTCATTTCAGCATTCAGACTAAATTTTTCCACAGGTTTCCCCACAGATGAGGATGATTTCATTTAGTAGCCTCTGCAGCTGGAATAAGCCATGCTCTTCTGTGTTTATTTACAGTATGCTATATGTTTGAGTGGAATGTCACCTAGCAACTGCAACACATCCTCTTTTCTACTCTAACACCCCATCCTAAAAAGACCAATGCATATGTGCAATTTGCTTCCTGAGAGTAGATCCTGTTGAAGGGGATGAAGTTATTCCTGTTTAGTTTTTTACATGAACGAAATAGATCAAAAAAAATAGAAATATATTATTTCTGATCGTTATAATACAATATTTTTGTCCCATGTTTGAATTGTTGAAGTGCATTCAAAAATATTCAGTGAAATCTCACCCAGAATGAAATTCTGTTCATCTTACATTACAGTATCTTAGGCACAAATAAATTATATTAAAAATCATTGTATTAGAAAGAACCTATATATATATTGCTCTACCTTTAAAATATCTGTAAAATATTCCTGCTGTTAAAATACTACTAAAACATCTCCTTCCTCTACTAAGAGGGCAGCCCAGATGGAGGGAGACAAAACTACCTTGGAGACTGGGGTTTTTTTCTTCATAAGATGTTGATATTGAAAGAATTCTTCTGAGGAACAGAGGACTGGAGACATTTTCAGCATGTTTGCCAATTTACAAGGGCACTGGAAAACCTGAAAACAGAGGTGACAGACAGTACATGCTTTGGCTGCAGACCAAGACAAAGCTGGCTGATCTGATTTGAAGCCTAAGAGGTTTGACAGTGTCTTGTCCGCAGGACTACAGAGTGCACTGCGGTGAAGAGGCTCCCTTGGTGCTCTCAGACTGCTGGGTTTGTGCCCTGGATTACCAGCTTGTGGCGCTAACCCACAGCCGAGACTGGCGCTTGCCATCCTCTTATCAGGCAGAACTATCCATTTGCATCTTGATTTGCTCATGGCCACTGTAAATGCCAAAACTTAGAGAAACCAGGGCCACAAGCGTACATCCCTTGCAGCCTTCTGCACTCACTCTCATTGTTGCTTCTCTTTGTAACTGAACTACTGTTCTCCACCACTGCTCATTTTTTAAAAATTAATATGCCTTTATAGTTTCTTAAAACAGATTATTTTCTTGATATCCTCTACAGTACATTGACCTTGTTTCTTCTCTATGAAAGCAATAATTACGTAGATTTACTATAACCTCAATTAAAAAAGAAAAAACCCAAATCATACTACACGGTGCCAATAGCTTTATTTTAACTTGTATCTGCTCTTGTGTTCACTGAAAACATCACTACTGTTGCGAAGAGATGCAGTTCTGTATCTGAACCATCTTGATCTAGAAAATAGTTGTGGGCTATCCCTTGTAATAAAGTAAAAAAACTCTGTCTTCTAAAAAATAGTTATTATTTCTCAGACTCCGAGTGCCCAAAATGTTATTCCAGAGCAGATTCTGTGGGCATGTACGAAGACACAATGGAAGACGCCATTGCTACTGTGCCAGTTACATTTGCCACACAAGGCTGTGGAGAAGTGCATTCCCCAGAGCGCCAGAATTACATGCTAAAGACCGCTCAAAGGGATCACCGATCACGCGATCCAAACAGGTGCTGAGATCTCAGTTTATCGGCATTAAATGACCACAGCAGAAATGCGTTGGTTAAAATCATCCTTCTGGTTTTAACTCCGTACACTGGTGTCGTCCAAACAGGCGGCCATTACCCCACCAACTCACGTACCAGCAGAAAAAGCTGACGGTCTGGGTTCAACTCTGTTCACAGCGACTGCTTGTCGCTGTTACAGACAGTAACTAAACAGCTCTCATTTTGAACAGCCATAACTCAGCTTCCGGGATATTTTTCGTTAATGAAAGCTTCACGCCCACATACGCAAAAATGAACGTGCCACGGCACATCTCTTTGCAGGTACTGCCGGCCCAGGGCCCCTCCGGCGGCTCTTCCACCCCTGCTCTACATAGGCCCAACTCCGCTATCCATCGAGCCTTGGTTTTCACCCCGCCTTTGACAAGCCGAATGGCGACATTCATCGGGCCTGCCCTGCCATCACTGTCTGATTTGTAACCCAACTGCTCAGCTGTCTGCTTCACTGCAGGCCGCGTTTTATTTTAATAAAAACTGTGGGAGCGAGACGGCCTCTTTGTACAAGCACAGCGAAGGCCTTGAGCTTGCCTAACTGAATCCATTAAGCCTTTATTATTAACTGATCTTCAAGATCTGTTTAAATATGAAGTGTTAGTGATCTGACACAATGCTGAGAATAAGTTGAATTTACTTCCTCTATTTTTTTTCCTTTTTGGGGTCAGAAGCACTGAGTGGTGTTAACGCTCTGCTACTAGGAAGGGCCCTCAGCCCGTTGCTGACTGCGGAGGAGGGTACAAACCTGCCGTACCAACATTTGGGACTAAAACCCAGCCCGCTGACAACACTCACGCTTCTTATTAAAACCTAAACATCACGAAGCATTTAATTGCAACAGGTGAACTATAATGAGGAACCAGAGGCTGGGTATGGTTAACACACAGCTAATTGTGACGGACTAATTATTCTTATTTTACATTTCCAAACAATTGGTGTACCAAAGCCCAAATGTTTTCAAGTAGCTTGCACATCCTCAAAAATCCAGGTACCTGGGTTTGTCACTCCTAGAACTATGCTAAAGCGACACCAGCCCGTTCTCTTGCATTTCTCAAATCAAAAATGCAAGGTCCTGGCTTAAAAAGTTCCTCCTCACTCAAACTGAAGGAATGCAGAATCCTTGCAAAATCTAATTCGTATAGTAAAATGAAGTAAAAAAAGTATAACTAAATATATAGCAGACAACTAGAATTAGATTCCCAGGTCAGTGACATTACTGGTTCTGACAAGGTGAATTTATTCAAGCTTTTACAAATAGGATGTCCAATTTAGCTCAGAACAAGTTTTCTGTTCCATCTTTTCAATCTGATGACATTTCATAGACTGCTGTGCCATTAGCAAATAAGTTGCTACTTTTTAAAAATGGCTTTACCAAGCCCAGAATTTAACGGAGAAATACAGTTCAGATTCTATGACACCTATTTTTAAAAATCCACTATCAACCATCAGGCTAATTATTGTTCTAAGAAAATCAGGAGGTAAATGTAAACAAAGATACAAACCACCTCAGGACAACTTTTGCACTCTTTTATGCCCTGTTTTGCCCCACTGACAAAATTAGGTTGCAAGCTGTAAGACCGAGCTTGAAAATCTTTTCATTATAGAAAGCAGCTTTATACAATGAAAACTCCTTCGCAGGTCTTGTTTAGTTCCATAAATGACTCTGAATGAAGTTTTGACCTGATTGATGTTTTCTATTGACTTGCATTAAGCTTTAAATTACTGCCCGTCTTCTGCTTGTAGCAGGATGTACACACAGGGTATGTGATTAATTCCATCTATCTGCAAGAATATTAAAAAAAATCATAAAGCTATTTTTTAAAAGGCAAAAAGTAAACTACAGATCTGATTCCACAGCCCTGATCTTGTGTCCCATTGTCTTAGACACACTTAATATATATTACAAATGCTAAGGGTGATATACAGTAATTAATTGCCTTTAAGAAAGGTTTTTACCTTTGCATATATTGCATATAGAGCAATAACAAAGGAGTGTTTACTCAACTTAAAATTAATTTCATTTGCTTGAACTTCTATGATAAACAAACACAAAGAATAACTGAAATAAATATGATTCAAACCTCTCTAGGGAACAGGTGATTTACTGTGAAGACCTCTTTCTGTGTCCTGCACTGCCCCTTGCTGGAGCATTTCACAAATGTGACGGTGTAAATTCTAATAGCAGTACTAATTAAAATGTGTATCAGTTTCTGAACCTCGAAATAATCTTAAAATACACGGACTGCACAATTTTATAATCAGTCACTTCATCAACAGTTCATTATCACACACGTAGACTTGTTTTCTATAAAACTATCGACCGTTCCCATTTGCAAAGACTAATTTTGATCCATACAGAGTTGATGAACAGTTAGCTTTTTCCCTGATTGCTTTCTCATAAGAGATTACTATTGAAATAAGAAAACCATAAAATGAAACACCCAGAAATATTGCTACTTTACTACTAATGAAAAGTGGCAAGGAAACCAATGCAAGCAGATGCTTTCCTCAAAAACATAACGTGTAAGATGTACAGTAAATGTGAACATGATCCACACATAGAAATGAGAATAAGGAAAAAAATAGCACACTTAGTAATATCTCATACTCTGAAACTTCCACAGCATTTCCAATTATCCTTCAAAAATGCATCTGAAGAACTGATATCTATTCTTTTTGTGTGTGTTATTGATCATAGATTCATTCATTCATTTGCAAAATCATTTCAAGCTTGAAAAAATTGATACACTTGAGTATCTGTGCAACTGTATTTTTCAACTTTCTGGTTCTGCTGTTTGTTTTGTCTCATTTAAGTTTTCTATCATGGATCCTATTCAATGTTAAAATGAGCATGTTTTCACAAAACTTTGAAAGGTCATTTGTACAACTGTGTACGTAGAAAAACTGAATTACATGTTAGAAGCTCAATGAACACTTCCCTGCATTAAAGTAAATCCTACCACAACATGTCTTCTATTCAAACTTTATGTAATACCCGTCAGCTATTCATAATTTATACAATTCATGCTGGTATTTTTATTTGCATCCTATGTGCGTATATTAGCTTCAGAGAAATTATTCTATACATCAGATTTAGGTAAACCCAATGCGAGTTACTCTCTCCTTCTATCCAACCTTCCTTGAGTTCTCTCTATGAAACTACATGTTCTTATCTGTCAACAAATAGCAAAGCACTCTATAGTTCACCTGGTCTTTGCACTGAACAGAGTGACATCACTCCCCTGAAAGCTGGGGGCAGTGTAAGGGTCAAAACAACTAGCCTACACTTGAAATATTACCTTCAATTTAAAAATGCACAGGAGAAAAAAAAAAGAATCATAGGCAGCTAGTTACTTACCTGCCTTTCTTTTAAAAGCTTACAGAAAAAGCCTGAGGGAAGAGCCTAAGCCGTGGCCATACTGACAGCAGAGCACCTTGTGACTTCGTCAAAGCTTTCATTTCATCCTTAGACTTATAAACTGACCTGGGAATTTGGCCCAAAATATAATGGGGTCAAGTGGCAAGAACAGGAATTGAACTCTTAAACTCCATACTAACAGATCTATGGGCAGTAAGAACAGTATGGGAACAGAAAAGACTCAAAAATATGAGGTGATACTGGAGAACAGCACCACAAAGTACCTGCAGGTCTTTAAGAGCTTGGAAAATAAACACTAAAATATTAACTTTGGTCTGTTCCTGTTGATTTAGCCCCTCCTCCATCTTGGGATGCGAGACTGACAGAGGCCCAACACTCAGCGGTTCTGTTTTTCTACTCTCTCTCTGGATCCAGGAAGGCATCAGGACGCACAAATAAAGCTGCAAACAGCATAGGGTGCTGCCTTTTCTTAGCTCGTACGTGTCCTGTGACTAGAGTGAAGCTCAATGTGGCTATTTAAAATGTCAGCTCACTGCCAGAGCTGATTACACATCTGCTCTAGAATGGAGCGTCATCAAAGAAAAAAAGTCTTATGCGTTGTACACAGTGGAGGGCTTTACACGAAAGCTAAGCTGACGCCTGCCAAACCCACCAAGCCCCTCTCCAGCAAGACTGCAGAAGAGGAGCACTGTGAACAAGAATCAGGATGCTACCACAGATGTAGCATGACAAAAAGACTGACAATAAAGTCCCAAGGGTAAGCAGTGACTCTGTGTTATATGTGTATGAAATGAGGCAGGCCAACTCCCAATTTACTCGTAAGACTTGATTGAGGGGGACAGAAGTACAATATATTACCCCTATGCTTGGCACCAGCGTAACGGTGGCTGGAACACTGTTCCTATTTCAGGCATCCAAATTTCAAGAAGGATGCTGAGAAATTGGACAAGGTTCATAACAGAGCCTAGGGAATGATTAAAGAATTAGAAGACATGCCTTCTAGTGAAAGACTCCAGAAGGTTAATCTACTTAGCTCACCAAATAGAAGGTTAAGGGGTTGGGACTTAATCATAGTCTCACATCTAATATGAGAAGCGGAAGTTTGACAGTAAAGGAGTTTATCTCCTGCCTAATTACCAAAGGTCCAGTGGTTGAAGGCTGAGTATAAATAAATTCAGAAAGGGTAGAAGGCAGATTTGTTTACTAATGTATTTAATTTTAACCAAGGAGGGTAATTAACTACTGAAAAAAATTGCTACATTTTGCCAGTGATGCCAGATCAAGATTAATGCTTTTCTAAAAAAACTATGCTGCAGTTCAAGTACAGCTACTGGATACAGACTGTGCTCTTTACTGAAAGATATAAATAACACAGAATGAACTTACAGAAGCAAATTCATCAACATATTGTACTGAAAAGTGCCATAATTTCTAAATATAGCAAGACCTTTAGATCAAAACTAATTCTGTCTAAACATGAATTTAAAAAAGATGCCCACAGAAATCTGAATCTCTAAAATGGCATACCTAGCAGCAAATTGCAGCTAGAATTAAACATCTGAATTTAGCCAACTTAAAAAAAATGTACACAATATCCACTTCATTAGTGGCTCTGTTTTGAGAGACTCTTTTGTTACATTGTCCCCCAAATCATTCGCAGTTATTGATTTGCAATGTCCAAGCAGATGAATGTGGCTCTGATAAGAATGAATGCTTCAAAGTTGAATGATTCTCCACAGCTGTCTGACAGATAAGCTTCTGAACATGCCTGGCATTACCGAGAAAATACAATATAATAATTGAACAGGAATTGCCTTTTTCTTTTACTCTGCTTTTAGTAATGGCAGAAGATACTTGCAATGTCAGTGGGTTTTTTTCTAGGTACAAATGAATCAGCTGTGTCAGGAACCAATTTTGCCATAACATAATTTACTTTTACATTTTCTCTTTGTCCTGGTAAGACAGGCCTGTCAGTGAATGACCTCTTCCATTTACTCATACAAGCAGTCTGTGGTGGTAGCATGAATTTTTGAAAGATGCATGCGTCTGACTCAGGAATATTAGGGTATATAAGATTCAGCTGATTGGGTGATTTTCATTAAGAAAATAGAAACATAGAATAAATACATTTATAAGTGTCCCAGCCCTTAAATTAAAACTCCTTCGTATGTGCCTTCACCTTCACCAATATTCCACAGGCCTAGATTTCATAACTTTTTGGCAGACCAAAGAAAACACTACAACAACCTGACAGTCCTTACATTAAAACGGCTGTATGCCAAAATCTGCTATTTCTTATTCAGATTAAATTTTATTATCTGCTTATCGGATTGGAAAGTATTGATGTTCAGATTGCAGAAATGTCTGTTTCTTTTGTGTGTCAAGCTTGGAAAAATAGTCATCCAAGAACCAGACTGATACTTGCCTTGACACACAAAAAGTGGATTGTATTAGAGACAGCCTAGCACTTTCTTCATTCACTTTTTGATTAAGTTTCACTCTTGGCTGCCCTGTGAAATGAATCTAAAAGTATGTTAGAAACACATTATTTCTCATTTAGGCACGCATATGTTCTTGAATACTTACAGTATTTTTCAATATCCCCTTAAAGTTAACAGCAAGAGCAAGATTCTTTTCTCCTGTTTGCTGTGATGACTGGATTAACAAGCAGAAAAGTGCCATGAGTAGCAGGACAGTAATATTGCAACCCAGCACTGCCTAAGGCTAATGCCCCACTTGAATCTCTGCCATCCAGAGGGACCTGGACAGGCTCAAGAAATGGGCCACTGTGAACTTCATGAGTTTCAACAAGTCCAAACGCGGGGTCCTGCACCTGGGTCAGAGCAATCCCAAGCACAAATACAGGCTGGGGGGTGAATGGATTGAGATCAGCCCTGCTGAGAAGGACTTGGGGCTACTGGTGGGTGAAAAGCTGGACACGAGCTGGTAATGTGCACTTGCAGCCCAGAAAGGCAACTGTATCCTGGACTGCATCAAAAGAAGCATGGCCAGCAGGTTGAATGAGGTCATTCTGCCCCTCTACTCCACTCTGGTGAGACTCTACCTGGAGTGCTGTGTCCAGCAGCACAGGAAAGACATGGACCTCTTGGAGCAAGTCCAGAAGAGGGCCACAAAGATGATCAGAGGGATGGAGCATGTATCCTACAAAGACAGGCTGAGAGAGTTGGGGTTGTTCAGCCTAGAGAAGAGAATGCTCCAGGGAGACCGTATTGTGGCATTTCAGTACTTAAATGGGGCTTATAAGAAAGATGGCAGCAAACATCTTAGCAGGGCCTGTTGTGATAGGACAAGGGGTAATGGCTTTAAACTAAAAGAGGATCGATTTAGACCAGATATAAGGAAAAATTTTTTCTCTCTGAGCGTGGTGAAACATTGGAGCACGTTTCCAGAGAGCTGGTTGATGCCCTGTCCCTCAAAGTGTTCAAGGCCAGGTTGGATGGGGCTCTGAGCAACCTGATCTAGTTGAAGATGTCCCTGCTCTTTGCAGGGGAGGTTGGACTAGATGACCTTTAAAGGTCCCTTCCAACCCAAACTATTCTATGATTCTATGAGTCTTTCCAAAATGAAAGGGAGCTGCATGTTGCTGTAGGGCTCAGAGAGGTTCATGGTGCAGGTCTGCACCTCAGATAAACTCACAAAGATGGGTATAACTGCACGCAATGTAAACAAGCACAGCACTAGCCTGTTGGAATGTAGGTTGTCCAAAGCATTTAGGCAGCTGCAGATCTAAAACATGTCCATGTTCTGAAGGACAATCCTTTTTTCTTTTCAATATATTGTATTTATGTTTTGCTATTGCCGTTTATTAATTTGACCTTTTTTTTTTAAAGTTTACTATTAAATCACTATGTTTTCCTACATACTAATAGGATAGCCTTATCAAGAGAGACATTAAAGCAGCTGATACTTTATGAGCAATCTGCATCACTCCAGGTTAGTCAAAAAATACATCAGTTACTACAGAGTTCAGAAAATGAAACACTGATTCTTGCCAGTAGCACTAAGAGCTTTAGAGGCTTAGTGTTTTACAGCTGTGGAAGTGTATGTTTTGTATGTTTCTAAACTGCTTAAGTCAGTGGGATGCAATATTCTAAGCCTTGAGGATCAAGCTTATTTTTAAAAGTTCAATGGACAATAACAAATACTGAGGCAGGTTCTCTGTATTATTCTGAGCTACATTTATGAAAGTGTAAGGTGAATTCAGAATATTTTTACATTAGATGGTAGGACTGTCACAGGTATTTTTTTTTTGTTCCAGATGGGCTTGGGACAAATGTGTCTTCCTGTTTTGCCATATTTTGATAATTTTTTTCATCAAATATTGTGTGCATAACATATCCTCAGAGTATCTTGGCAAAGGTGGAAAAGACAACTCGCCATAAGTCAGAATCCCTTTTCTGATACGTTACTCACAGAATCACCTAGGTTGGAAGAGACTTTTGAGATCATCCAGCCCAACCATAAACCTAACACCACCAAGACCACCCCTAAAACATGTCCCTCAGCACCATGTCTACCTGTCTTTTAAATACCTCCAGGGATGGTGATTCCACCTCCTCCTTGGGCAATGCCTAATAACCCTTTCCATGGAGAAGTTTTCCCTAATATCCCTCCTAAACCTCCCCTGGCACAACTCGAGGCCATTTCCTCTTGCCCTGTCGCTTGTTACTTCGGAGAAGAGACCAACCCCCACCTCTCTACAACCTCCTTTCAGGTATTTGTAGAGAGTGATAAGGTCTCCCCTCAGCCTCCTTTTCTCCAGGCTAAACAATCCCAATTCCCTCAGCTGCTCCTCGTGAGACATTATTTTCTAGACCCCTCACCAGCTTCGTTGCCTTTCTCTGGACATGCTCCAGCACCTCAATGTCTCTCCGATACTGTGGCACCCAAAACTGAACACAGGACTCAAGCTGTGGCCTCACCAGTGCTGAGTACAGGGGCACAATCACTTCCCCGCTCCTGCTGGTCACACCATTCTTGATACAGGCCAAGATGCCATTGGCCTTCTCGGCCAGCTGGGCACACTGCTGGCTCACGTTCAGCCAACTGTCCACCAGGACCCACAGATCCTTTTCTGCCAGGCAGCTTTCCAGCCACTCCTCCCCAAGCCTGTAGCGCTGCCTGGGGTTGTTGTGACCAAAGTGCAGGACCCGGCACTTGGCCTTGTTAAACCTCATCCCGTTGGCCTCAGCTCATCGATCCAGCCTGTCCAGATCCCTCTGCAGAGCCTTCCTACCCTCAAGCAGATCACTCCCGCCTAATTTGATGTCGTCTGCAAACTTACTGAGGGTGCACTCAATCCCCTCATCCAGATCATGGATAAAAATATAAAACAAGACTGGCCCCAAAAGTGAGCCCTGAGGAATGCCACTTGAGACCTGACGCCAACTGGATTTAGCACCGTTCACCACAACTCTCTGGGCTCGGCCATCCAGCCAGTTTTTAACCCAGCAAAGAGTACACCTGTCAATGCCATGGGCTGCCAGCTTCTCTATCAGAATGCTGTGGGAGACTGTGTCAAAGGCCTTACTGAAGTCCAAATAGACAACACCCACAGCCTTTCCCTTACCTACCAGGCAGGTCACCTGTCATAAAAGGAGATCAGGTTGGTCAGGCACGACCTGCCCTTCATGCACCCGTGCTGGCTGGGCCTGATCCCCTGCTTGTCTTTCACTTGCCATGTGAGTGCGCTCAGGATGAGTTGTTCCATAACCTTTCCTGGTACCGAGGTCAGGCTGACAGGTCTGTAGTTGCCTGGACCCTCCTTCCATCCCTCCTTGTAGATGGGCGTCACGTTGGCAAGCCTCCAGTCATCTTGGACCTCCCCTGTAGACCAGGACCGCTGATGAATGATGGAGAGTGGCCTGGCAAGGTCCTCTGCCAGTTCCCTTGGCACTCTTGGGTGACTCCCATCCGGCCCCATAGACTTGTGACTATTCAGTTGGCATAGAAGGTCACTAACTACTTCCTCCTGATTAGGACAAGGGCTGGGGATTGCAAGACTTCTGTCAGCTGCTTGCAGAATGCTTCATCTGCCCCTTCATCCTAATTGGGTGGTCTATAACTGATTCCCAACAGGATATCTGCCTTGTTGGCCTTTCCCCTTCATCCTTACCCATAAGAACTCAGCCTCGCCTTCACAGCCACTGAGCTCCATACAATAAAAAAAAACTCCCTAACATACAGAGCCACCCCACCACCTCTCTTTCCCTGGCTGTTCCTTCTGAAGAGCTTTAAGCCATCCATTGCTGCAGTCCAGTCATAAGAGTCATCCCACCATGTTTCTGCGATGGTGACTATATCATAACTACCCTGCCTCACAGTGACTTCCAGCTCCTGCTGTTTGTTGCCCATGCTGCGTGCATTGGTGTAGGTGCACTTGAGGTGGGCTATCGATTTCCCCCCAGCATTGGTACGCTGCCCCTAGGCTTGTCGCTAGCGAGCTCAATTCTGTCCCCTTTCCACCTAGTTTAAAGTCCTCTCAATGAGTCCTGCCATCTCATGCGCAAGGATCCTTTTCCCTCTTGCAGACGTCCTTGTTCCATCTGCCACCAGTCGGTCTGGTGCCATGTAAAACCTCCCCATGACCGAAAAAACCAACATTCCACTGGTGGCACCAGCCCCTGAGCCATGTGTTTAGCAGGTATGTTTTCCTGTTCCTCTCAGTGTCCTTCCCTGCCACTGAGGGGATTGAGGAAAACGCTACCTGTGCTCCCAATCCCTCAACCAGTTGTCTCAGTACCCTGATGTCCTTTTTAATTGCTTTTATACTCCTGCCTTCAGCCTCATCACTCCCAGCTTGCACAACCAGGAACAGACAATAATCCGAGGGCTGTACTAGACTATGGAGCTTCCTAGTGATATCCCTAACCTGAGCCCCAGGGAGGCAGCAGACCTCCCTGTGGGATGGATCCGGTTGGCATATGGGGCCCTCTGTTCCCCTCAAGAGGGAATCATCTACAAGGATTACCCTTCTTTTTTTCCTGACAGAAGCAGCCCTAATGCATGGGCCAGACTGCCTCATCCCAGGTGAGCCCTCAGAAGAACCTCCATGGATGTCCTTGCTTGCCTGACCCTCCCGTTCCAGAGCCCCACACCTGTTGTGTACGGGCAGCTGGGACAGTGAGGGAGGCCGGGGGGGCACTCGCCAGCCTCCCCGAGCAGGGACCTGTTTCCAACCTCCCCCATCACTTTGTTCCCCTCCTTCTGCCTGGTGGCAAGAGGGGAGGGGATCCTTTGCTTCCTGCGTGTCCTCTCTGCTGCCCTTGCCCCGAGCTGTGGCTCCACCATCCATCTCCCTCTCACACTCCCCAATGCTCCTCAGCCTTTCCACCTCCTCTCTCTCAGCTCCACCACCAGGCTGAGCAGGTCGTTCCCCCGGTCGCACCGCACAGAGGTGCTGTCTCTGCTGTCCCCAGTGCCAGTGCCAGGCTCGGGCACCCGCACGGCTGCACGCCTGCCTGCGAGCTCCGGCTGGGTCGCCACGTTCCTTGTCACCAGGGCTTTCGGAGGAGCGGTAACCACGGCTGGGTGCTCTTCCGGGCGGGCAGCGGCCACTATCTGAGTTGGCCTCCCGGGGCAGAACGGGAGGGCACCACTCACCCCAGCGCCGACCGAGCNCCTCAGCCTTTCCACCTCCTCTCTCTCAGCTCCACCACCAGGCTGAGCAGGTCGTTCCCCCGGTCGCACCGCACAGAGGTGCTGTCTCTGCTGTCCCCAGTGCCAGTGCCAGGCTCGGGCACCCGCACGGCTGCACGCCTGCCTGCGAGCTCCGGCTGGGTCGCCACGTTCCTTGTCACCAGGGCTTTCGGAGGAGCGGTAACCACGGCTGGGTGCTCTTCCGGGCGGGCAGCGGCCACTATCTGAGTTGGCCTCCCGGGGCAGAACGGGAGGGCACCACTCACCCCAGCGCCGACCGAGCTGCTGGCTGCGCGGCCACCGCTCGCCGCGCTCCGGGAGGCTCGTTTAAAGCTGCCGCGGGTGGCGCTGGCCACGCCCCTGCCACGTCACCGCCCTCCCGCGAGCTGCCGGCACGAGGCAGCCGCCCTTCCCGCCTTCCAAAGCCCCCAAAGGAGCCCGTTGCCGGCCCTTTTTGCCTGGCTTCCCTCCCGCAGCGCGGGGAGCTGGTCCCCCCGGCCAGCGAGAAGGATGCGCGCAGGGAACTGCGCAACGGGGCACGTTTCAAAGCGTATCGAAGCAAATTTTCCCAAGTTAGTTTTGTGCCAATTCAGGGAACTGGAGTGGCCTGCTGGGGGTGGCAACTCAGGGTGGCACGGGGTGGGTGGCATTTGCACACAAGCTCGAATGTAGGAAGTACAACCTCGAACATAGGAAGTTCCATCTCAACGTGAGGAGGAACTTCTTTCCTTTTCGGGTGGCAGAGCACTGGCACAGGCTGCCCAGAGAGGTGGTGGAGTCTCCGACTCTGGAGACATTCAAAACCCACCTGGACGCCATCCTGTGCAACCTGCTGTAGGTGGACCTGCTCTGGCAGGGAGGTTGGACCAGACGATCTCCAGAGGTCCCTTCCAACCCAGGTGATTCTGTGTCAGGAGGTAGGCTTTGGGGGCAGGTGCTGAAGCTCTGCGTCTAAGAAGTAACAAACCAGCCAGTTTGGATCAAGCCATACCTTGAAACTATCTGCAGAGAGGTTTTTTTCTGCTCTATAAGTGAACTGAGTCACAGAGGAGTCGTCCTGGAAGAGTCCAAGAAACATCACAGCCAGAGCAAGGGAAGACACTTAGCTCAGACCTGCTACTTGGCAAAGCCATAACATAAGAATATAGATGGATAGACAGGTAAAGAGAAATAAAGATTTCATTAATAGATTTTTATTTTTTTTTCCTAGGGGCTTCTGTTCAGCCCTACCCAGGAATAGGAACCAGAAAAACCCGGTAAGGAACAGCATCAGTAACGTACACAGAGGCTAGACATCCTTCTGTAGAAGGGAAAATATGAGGTAAGTATGAATGTGGGCCTAGGGATGAAAATGTGTGATGGGGTAACATTGCATACATTATGTAAGCTACACAGAAAATAGACATACAGATCTTGGTTGCTTAAGAAGCAGCATGAACATACGTCATATTCTTTCCCCAATGAATTACACAAATATGCAAATTTAACAGTGAATTGTTGATTATTAATTATTTATAGTGGAGCTATTACAACTAATACACTCAAACTAATGTTTTGTAAACTGTGATTACTCAATAATAGTCAATAAAAAGCCTGCATACAAATTCTTGTGCCAAGAGGGGCGAGCTCCATGTATGCATACAAGCATACTATGCAACAAACTTGTTAAAGCCAAGGTCCCATGAACACTGTGCTAATAGGAAACCTCATTATAGAAAGTAAACTAGCTACTACCTAGCAAAGAAATGTATCTGAAAATACAGTGTGAAGAAACTTGAATATTGATATGCTGTGTGTAAATCTAATAATGAGGAAGACTATCAAAAGTTTCCAAATTTCAATAATACCTGTGCTAGCTAAGTTAATTGTAAGTCTTACACCCATAACCTTTTCTGAATATTTCCTCTTCTTGCAATGATCTGTTATTTCCTTGCTTATTAATGGAACAACAGGTAGAAATTTCCCAAGTGACAGCCTGCTCTGCAGGCTGGCTTGTAAACACAGAAGAGTACATTATAGCCATCCTCTGTTAAAGCTATTTGTTCTGTGAATACAATTTGCAATCTTCCTGACCAACTCGAAATAACTTCAAATACATTTTTTTTTCCTATTAGAGAGGCAGAAAAAAAGAACATCAATTTGTGTTGTTTTTTTTCTTTGAAGGAATTCTTGGAATCTACAAAGACCTCTTTCCTCTTTCAATTTTTCTAAAACTTCAATAATCTGAAAAATAAACACTTGGAGATACTGTGTTGTAGAGCTACAATAGAAGGGAACTGAATGATACACTGGTAGAGAGAAATAAACATTTCATTAGGAGATTTTCTCTGTAAGGTTTCCATTCAGCCCTACACAGGAATACAAATGTAAAGGGAGAGCATGAAGTAATGCATACAAAGGCTAGACATCTACAGTCTAACACATGTTCAGTTCAGCATCTTAATTCCTCATGTGAACTTTCAAACTTTCCATACTTTCCATGGTGATCCTGGATCCCTACAATTCAATCACAGCTTGTGATTTTAGCTTGGTGCTACTGTTTTACACTGGTGATGGTCTTAGTTCTCAGTCTTGTAAAGCAATGGTATTTTAATTTTAAGATTAGAAAGGTTAATCTAAAAGTTTTTTAGTCAGAAAGAAACTTCTGATGCGTAAATTTTAAATCAAAAGAAAAAAGTGAAAGAAATTTTTTAAAAAATCATAAAAAAACCCCAGCTCTATCTTCAGAACGCTGCAATGGTCTGGTTATGTACACCTGCTGGTCTGGACGTTGCACAGAGCTCTGCCTGGATGGCCCCAACAGAATTAAAGACTCTCCTGTGTCCTGCACTTGCTCCATGTGTGTATGGAAGCATACCAGAAGACAAACTTACTGAAGATCTAGGGCTTCCACATGCATCACCACAGTCGCCTTACTAAGAATGGCAAGTCTGCACCTCAACACTGTAGTGTAAATATCAAAAGTGCCATGACATACTGTACAACACTGTACACGTCCAACTGCAAAACACGGTAAAAAAAAACCTCTCTGCTTCACACAGGTAACGGGTCCCAATTGTCTTATGTTTAAGGTGAAACTTGTAAAACAAATTAAAACTGAAGCATTCCAATGCAAACCATAAATCTTATGATTTAGCATTAAGCCAAAAACTATTAATGGATAAATCTCCAATGGCCAGGAATGATGGAAAACCTGCTTAGCATTACCTGTTGTGTGTACTCATTTGGTATTTAATCCTTTCCTATGTTTCCTTGCTTTCACTGCCTTAGGTTACAATATTCATATTCTTCTAATGAAGCCTGCCTATGTTAATTAAATTATACTTGAGTTCTGAAGGATTCAGATGTTGTGTTATTTTTTTCATATTTTTTCCTCTAGATTACTTGCTTTTCCTGTGAAAAAAATGCTTCAGCAAGGTGTTGCCACTAGCTCTCAGCTGCATGAAGAAAAGCTTTCAGAGCAGCACTTGGAGCATCCAATTTAGATAAGGATAAGTTCTATTTGGAAAATTTTGGAGAATGCTAGGATAAGAAGGTTATCTGTTGACCAGCTGAATGACAGTCAAGAAAACTTAAGCATCCTCCACAAAGGATGGTTGTATCAGAGAGAGTGCGTTGCCAAAATGAATAAGAACCTCCTATTCAGAATCATTCACAAAGTTATTGTACTAGATAAGAAAGAGCTGGAGGTCAGGAGTATATCTCTTAGAAAACATGATTAGATTCCTTAATCTTAGGAGTGATGAATATTTATTCTTGAGCTTTTAAATGTATCTGAAGATTTACATGCATTTATTCCAGTAATTCAAGATTTGACAAAATACTGATACAGCTTCTAAGCCTTCCCTAGTGGAGGCACAGTTGACCTGATGCTGCAGTCTGCTGCCAATACGGCTGACAGTCAATACATCAATTCACATAAAGGAAATCAACAAAGCATTTCTTTTTCTTCTAGGATTGCTGCTGTACACCAGGGCTCCTGCTGCAATGGGGAAGGTACCAACCAGAGGCCTGGCCTCCCCTTCTTCTCATCACGTTCCTGCCGGGTGGCCCTAGTAAAACCCCGACACATAGACGAGGCCTCAGCCCAAGAGGAAATGTCTTAAACACATAGCTTCACGAGCAAAGAAACTAGGACAGCGTGGTTTCTGGAGGACCTGAGGCACTGGACTAACCCACTAAGGAAGTACGATGTCCCACGTGAATTTCTTTCGCGGTGTCGGTATTGACGAGGCCACCCTCTCAGAGGGGAGTCCCTGTTGCTCAATAAGGTATCAGGAAACTATCAGTGTCTCCTGTTTGCAAGACAGGGACAAATGAAAATGATAAATGTGTAAATGACCACAAGGGTGGAAAAGTTACTGGCTATACCAAAACCAGAGAAAATCAAAGAAACTGAACTCATTGACACTCCTGCTATCCTCCCCCTTGCAGGATGTAGTTGTACTTGCAAATTACTACTGCAAATACTACCGTTTCTTACTTATTTGATTATTATGGTGGTTGGAATGCATTTGTAGCCTTTTAAAAAACAGCATACGATATCTGATTCGCAGAGAAAAGAAAGCAAAAAAGAAATTCTTTAATTAAAAGTTACATTCATAGCTCTTATTTCAAATTGGGGCACTTTACCAGATCATATGATTTATACTCAGGTTTGCTTAGATCCTCTTTGAGGAGAAAACATGGGATCACAATCATAAATGTCCAACTATGGTCCAGAGATGGTGCATTTCTTCTAGACCTCTATGACGACAAAAGGTTACCTTGGCAGTTTAATTGTCTATGCAATGTGAAAACTATGAGCTTGATTTGCAAATTAGAGACATCCTTGGAGCCCCCCTCATCTGTGTTACTACTTCTGAAGAGCTAAATTCCATGCAAGTAGAGGAGCTTTTTCTTTTTTTTCCTAAATACCATGTCCTTCTGTATTTTATTGCACTGGGTTTTTCTGCCTCCTTGTTACTGATGTTGCTGTAACGTTTCACAAGGTGTGAACGCACAGCTGTAGGCATAACAAGTGCTAACACTTTAGTATCTACATTTTAGCAAATGTTACCTTCAATAAGCATGCTTTGTTGGAGACAGTATGTTTGTGTGAAACTAACCTTCTGGAAAAAGGAAACTGAGCCTTTTTGATAACATAATTCCCACCTAATATTACATATCTACAATGTAGATGTCTACAGCCAAGCTAGTATCCAGCACTTTCTTTAGAGTCAATGAAGAGAAATAAAGACTTGTAGGGTGTGATTTATGTGACCATTTTTAGATATGTAAATAAGAACGGAATTATTTACATCCTGCAAGTGTTTATTACTCTCTATGAACTAGAAAAGTGCTGAGAAGCTTGGTTACATCAACAATTACACTGTAAAAATTCATTTTTGGCATTGGAAATCCCACCTCCTGTACAGCAGAACAAGTAGAAAAAAAATGAAAAGAAAAAGAGTAACAGCTGTGCCTTGAAGGGCTGCAGAGTTGGTTAAATCCCTTGCACTTCTGTGGCTGTGCAGCACAACTTCTTGATTTGAATCTTCCTTCCACCTACAACTGGATGCTGTTGATTTAATTTCACACGGATACTAATTCATTAAAAGATCGATTTAATCAACTAAGAAAAGTCAATGTGACTCCAACTGCAAATTTGATTTGTTGATTGTACTAGTCTCTTGTAATCAGTTTTGTAAAAGAAAAAAGTTTACACGTTAATTGATTTTACTCTACTGGCTTACTAAATTTCCATAAAATGCTAAAAAGAACATTGAGAGCTCTTGACCCCAAAAGATACACAAGTTGTAGCCCTGCAAGAACAGAAATAAAGCAACTGAACCTTTTGCCACTTTGCAATGCTTCTAAATTACAACAATCACCTGCAAAAGATCAATAAGTAACATAAGGAACTTCATGAAAGCACTCTGAAATGATAATGAGGTTGTCCCACCAACATTCTTACAGAACAGGTGAAACGCAATACGGAAGTATCTGTCTCACAAAGAGGAGAAAAAACTAGTCTGAAAGACCTGGCACAGAAGTCCATTTTGTGTTTCAAAAGGTAAATGTATTTGAGAAATCAGAGGCTTAGAGCAGAGCACTAGAGCCCTTCCTTCTTCCAGACCAGAAAATGATGCTGGAGAATTATTTGCCCTAGAATTTCATGCTCTCAATTTCCACTGCTACAAATTACAGGAGTTGCCTTCCTTCCTAGACAACAACTCATGAGAGGGGGAAGTTCTTAAAGAGACAACAGACAACAGGGTAGGAGGTACTGAAAATTAACTCTCTTTTGTCTACAACTGGCAGATTAAGGTCATCTAGTTTCATGTGTGCCGAAATACAGAAAGAAAGAAATGAAACTAAATTCCTTAAAAAACAGGAAGAAATTTGAGCCTTACAGAGGAGCAGTAGCTGATACCAAAGGAGATCGAATACAACTGAGATGAGATCTGAGATCTCCAGGACTCTACCACCTATATTTATGGTCCTTTAGCATCAGGATATTCAAGGTAAGAGACATAACAAGCGCACTTGTGGGGAATGGTTATAGTACCATCTTCTTGCTACACAGCGTATCGGTTCTGTGTGTTTAGTGCACAATCATCAACAGGGGGGTTTGTCAGCTGTACCCACTGTGCGTGAATAATCTCAAAATGCATTGAGGTTGTCACACAATCTGATTTGGGCCTTCAGCTGCAATTTGCACAGTATTTGCTCTGCACTGGGGATAGAAATCTGTGAAACTGGTTACCATATTGCTGCCAAAAGGTAGCGGATGTTTTTGTAAACATCATCAACCAAAATACATTTTATACTCTCTAAAACAAGGCTCTAACACTGATAAAACCATTCCATTACCTAACTAAGCACAAACTAGAAGAGATAAATCACAAAGTGACCAACAATAAGGTCTCTGCCAGCATGCTAGCTCCACAGCTATAAATAGTATGACAGAACTGGAGAGCAATTGTAATTTTCCCTATTTTTACTCCTGTGAGTAAGGACAATCATCACATGAAGGTCAAGCAACATTTTGTAGCTCAAATTCTACCTTCAGCAAAGCAAGGTGCAAGTGGAAGCATTTCTCTTGGGTTTACTGCTGCTACATCAGGTCTGCTCAGGCACTGGTGATCAAAGCTCAGCTCTGAATATCTAAGAGCAGGATGTAAGGTATTTATGCACACAACTGAGGGTTGTACCTGTTAAAGCAGCTCCATCAGTGGGCCAGAGTATACCCATATGAAATTGCCTAAGCTAACAGCATTGTACCTGAATGGGATGGAAAACACACTGTCTTGGTATGAGGGACTTTTACATGAATATAATGTTAGAGCTTTACAAGTAAAAGCATTTTGACCCAAAAAGAAAATAAATCTCTGGAAACAAACAAAAAGCCCTTGTGTTTGACTGAAATAGTGACAATAGGAAAAACTGTCAGACCTTAGTGATTAGCTTTGGCTGTATTTCTCTTCCTCCTAGATTTTCTACACGCGCACAGAGCTGTGCCAGTTTTTTAAAGGATATAAAATACAACTGTGGTTACTTAATTTTTGAAGGCATACAAAAGAAAAGGGAGAACAAGGAAATGAAAGCCTAAATCACTAGCTGGATTAAAGCAAGCTGTGGTCCCCATGTTGTCCTAAGCACAGACACAGCTCCTCAGTATTTCAGAAAGAAGGAAATTAGCTTCTGACCTTGCACATGAAATAGCCTGAGTATCTAGTCATTACAAAGAGAAGCTTATGATCCACTCTTTGATCTGAACTGATGTGGAAACTTGGCCTGTCTTGGATTAAGTTGAACATGGAAATTCAACAAGGGAGGTTCCCTTTGGTCCTTTTCACATCCATTTAAAATCTAATTTATAAAGCAGTGCCCTTAATCTGCTTGTAAACTTGTTTTTAACTGTCAGACTTGAGTAGCTATGTAGCAAAATGATACACATTTCAGACAGCTGCCTGAGTATTTACTCTAGAGACACGACTGCATTCAAATAAGGTATTCCATCTTCACAGGCAAATATTTTTCAATTTATATAATTTCAGAAATGATTTTTAAAGATAATTTAAATATTCCTCAACTACTCTTCCTCAGTAGCCACCAAGATTGTAACAAATAGTGGCAGAGAAAGAAATGCAAAGTAACACTCTGTCCTTCAATGCCTCAACAGTGCCCTTGTTCTGTATTTTTATAGGGGTAACTAATAGCTTACTTGCTAGTCCCTCCTTTGTGTCATACACCTGACTGTCTCTTGTCACTTTTGTGACAGCCATTCTGTTATTTAAGCATATCTGTCCCTTGTATCTAATATAAGCACAAGGCTATCTGTGAAACTGAAGCTGTGCCTTCTCGCTTTTACTTGAGCAAAACTCCTGTGAACTTCAGTGAGAGGGTAAAGTCCTGTTTGCTAACCTGCTCAGTGTAAAACCGCTCAGCAAAAGAAAGAAACATGCAAACTTCAGCGGGAACATCCTACCCAAGATTTGCGTCCGGCCACAGGCAGAGACAATATCTCTCCCAGCCTGCAAAGGGCGCTGGGGGCTGCATGGAGACTTTATGGGACTCTTGAAGAGAGGCACATGGGAGCCTAAGACTTCTTCAGAGCCCTTCATAATTCTCAGCCAGACAACACAATGTTTGCAGGTCTTCAAGCCAATGTCTTCAAGAAAGCTATAGTCTAGAGAACAAAATAAGGGATCTGATCTCCAACAAAATTAAGAGCAAAGATCTTCCAGGGAGGCAGGATATTCAATGCTTTTAGAAATCAGAGGACTTCATTAGTTGTTTCAACTCCATGCCTTTCACCGTTGGTTGGATTCTCCAGTCAGCAGCTCCATCTTGTTTGTCACTGACTTATCTGAAAGCACTAGATTGGTGACGTGCGACTTTTTTTTCACTGCAGAGTAAGCTTCAGTCAACTTACGTGCTATTGATAACTTGGGTCCCTTTCATGAAAAAAATACCCACCAAAAAACCAGCAACTCTCATTCAAAAATAGTTACACTTTTAACTGGAGTTAGTTGGCCCATCAGTGGGAATCAGCTCAGGAAACACGCCACATCAGCTATTAACACAGCTACTCTGTGTTGCTGTAGTGCTAATTCACAGGGTGGCTTTCCTCATTCAAGCCACATTAACTTGAGAGGCATTAGCTTGAGTGTATGCAATTGTCCTGGTTCCGGCAGGGACGGGGTTAATATCTGGCCCAGCACAGGTATTCCACACCACGTGACGCCATTCCCAGTATTTAGGGGGAGCTAGCCGGGGAGGGGAGTTCCCAGTTTGGGAGCGGGCAGGGACGGTCCGGGTCCGGTCGGTGCTCGTCGGTACGGTACCTCTATTCTCTACAGCTGAGGTGAGGAGGGACCAACAGTA